>JAJHUR010104395.1:51546-72419 GCA_027495735.1 Lutjanus campechanus | reverse complement strand
CCCTTTTCACTCAGTGCTCCAATGACAGTAAAACAAGCTTGGTACATTGGTCAACTTTCACCATTTCCATTTCCTGCACTTATATATGCTAGGTATGTGTATGTTGAAAAGAAAAAAAAATGGATATGGTTAAAAGATGTTGCTGTGGGACCTGTGAAAGTGACATATATTCATAGCTTAAAGTGATAGTTCACCCAAAAATGAAAATTCACTCAATATCTACTCAGCCCTGTGCTGATGTGAGGATGGGTGAAGATCTCCAGTTCACAAAACACTCCTCGAGTTTCAGCGGAAAACATATCTTGTGTTGCGCTGCTTGGGCGAGAGCTTGTGTACCCGCGTCAGGTGTGGGCACGTGGCTCCGGTCTGAGAGGCTACAGTTGACATAAAAACATGGGTAAATGACAAATGTCCAATTTTAATGTTACATCTTATGGACACTTGGATTACACCACACGAGCAGTATGGAGACATTCTGTGTTATTTTTGTGTTCCTTTTTTACATTTTAAAACTGGTCACCATTCACTTCAATTGTACTGGATTTGGCTGCAATGCTGTTTTCCGCTGAAAGTTCCGCTGAGTGTTTTGTGAACTGGAGATCTTCACCCATCCTCACATCAGCACAGGGGTGAGTAGATATTGAGTGAATTTTAATTTTTGGGTGAACTATTGTTTTAAGTTGACTAATGTTAGCAAAATGCTAGCTAGTTAGCTAGTATTTTGCTAACATTAGCCAACAAGTTAGCGAGTGTTTTGCTAACATTAGCTGACTTAAGATGTGAACTTATATGTCGCTTTTACAGAAAAACAAGAAACTCGACCAAGGTGCCAAGTTTGCTCAACTGTTATTGGAGCACAGATCAAAAATGTTCAGGGCTTAGGAAAAGTCACTTTGTCATTTTTCCTCACCTGCAATTCTTCTTGGTTAGTTCTATACTGGTCCTTTAGAACCGATGTCCTCGCTCCCTCCTCCCGCCTCACACCCTTGTCTCTTTTCACATCTGGGCTCCAGAAGTTGACACTGTTCATGCTGGGGCCTGTCCTTCCATCTCTCCCTCCATCCAGTTCTCTCCTCAGGTTGTCATTCTCCCTCTGCAGATCCCTCAGCTGTGCATGGAGATCAAATGTGGGAACATCTCCCCGTCCAGACGAATCCAATCCCTGTGGATGTCTCCCGGACTGGCGCCGCAGACTGGAAGTCCCTGCAGGATGCAAGGTTTGGTCTCCATAAGGGTCTGACGGGTGATGCAGCCCATAGGAGGTGATATTTGGGCTGCTGCCCATGGCTGTTGTCCGGTTAGTGTAGGACGAGCGACTGGTGCTCCTGCCCAGCGTCATGGTGCCTTTGGGGTACCCACCAGAAGGTTCTAAGGAATCCCGTTCACTGGGGTACATGGTGCCTGAAGTGGCATAGGCAGCACTCAAAGACTGGATGTTCTCCATCGACAGGGTTTTACCCCCAGGCGCTGTCGCTGAACCATGACTTACTCCTTTGTCTCCTGTTGTGCCAGGTTTGATCTTTGAACCTGGCCTCGATGACGACCCTTGACTTGCAGCCACTTTAGGGGCCGGTGCAGGCACACCACCTGACACAGAGCCTGGTTCTAGCCCAGAGCGGGAGCCCGGTGCTGAGCTCACGGCCTGTTTGCCTTTCCCCTTGGGGGATCTGGAAAAGCGTGAATGAGATGTGTTGCCATCACTACTCTTTGAGCCAGCAGTCAGCTTGCTCTGCGTGGGCTTGGCTCTAATGTTTAAAGGCATTTTTTTTATATGGCAAAATTCGGCTTCTGAGAGGAAACTTTTAAGGTCGGGAATATTTTCATGTCCCAGTATGGAACCAGAGTGAATAATAAGGTTGAAAATCAAGGCCACCACTTGGCCTCTCAGTTTTCACGTGTCCATCCCTGATTGTTCAGGGCTTGAGGCTGAGTCTTATTTAGTCCTATTAGAAGAAAGTGGCACTGACTGTTTGCTAGAGGACACACAGGCCAGAGGTCTTGTGGTTTCAGCTACAGTGCAGGACATCATGGACTCTAAATGGGTAAAATAGGGACAAACATTGAGAGAAAAAACAATCTGCAAATTAACAATCAAAGAAATAACACAGGCAGCATCACCACATGGTTCATGTTTTACAACAGTATTGCAAATTTAAGTCCAAGTTTCATACTGATACTCTTTTATGACTTTGATTTAAGCAATATAAACACGTTTTTCCCCAAATCCTTTTTTCATTATCACATTCAGAACTTGAGATGTCAAGCACTGTCTAAACATAATCATCTGTTCAAGACCTTTGCCTAAAAAAAAATATATATTTTTTTTTTGCAGAATTATGATTTAAATCGGGAACAATCTAAACCAAACATTTAAATCTGATTTCAATGCCAATTTTCTGCACATTCCCCAACCCTACAAGGATGGGAACCAGACAAATCTGCGGGCTTGTGTTTTATTTGCTCTGACAGATACGTACATCTGGCCACTTTCCCATTCCTGAATCTGGTCGGGCCAGCCACAACCGTTTAGCTAATATGAGGTGGGTTTCATATGATGACTGTACAGAGAACCGTATTGGCCATTGAGGCAATTTTGTCAACAACCAAGATGGCCGTTGCTGATTTGGAACAGTTTCTGTTGAATCTGCTATTGCGTCAGCATTAAATAAACCGGACTATACCTTTATTTTCTTTAAAAGAAAAACAAACAACTGCACTTCTTCAAGTTTCTCTTGATAAGAAAGATGTGTTTGCCAGATGTCCAACAGGATTGGGTAAGTTTAATTTACCAACTACGCTATGTCACATGATTCATTGCACTGATTGGTTGAGGGTCAATCCAGTAGTGTCCAGAGGTATTTTGGTTCCTCAGAAAATGGAAATTAAGTGAGAGGTTCCAGAGTAATTTGCATTTGCAAATTGGTCTGGCAATGCCAGGCGATAGTCCTACATGGTTCATGGTAAAACTAAATAATTTAGACCTTATAGACTTAAAAGAATTAATAGAATCATTTGTAAGGTTGTCATAGTTTCAATACTGAAATATCAAAAATCAATCAAAATCAGCTTTCAATTTCAATAATCAAAATCAAAGACAGAATCTGTGATTCTCCGAGTATTATATTTTTTCTGCACCCTCCCTACTTACACATGTCCAGCACATGCCTGAAGAAAATAAAACACTTAAAATATGACACAACGTAGCTAACTGCTAGCTTGCAGCTGCACTTTTCACTGGAGATGTGCACACTTCGTTGACTACACAATTAAACGTCGCCACCCTCGTTAGTAGGCACCAGAAATATTTTATTCATGCACAATGCCAGTTAACTATTGCCTCTAAGATGTTATGCAGCTGCCCACTACTAGTCGAGGCTATGGCACCATTAGACAGCAGCCCCTCTCGCGTAGTGCATATGCCCGGATGGCACCAACACGGACATTATCCTGCAAGTTGAACAGGCTACTGTTGCTGCCAGCACTGCTAATGCAGGCTGGCAGCTAATGTCAGCTCCGAGTAGACGATGTTGTTTACCCTCAAACACTGATCCTTTTCAGTCTGAAAAGGTGAAGCATTTACAGAGTTGTTGCCATGTTTTGTAGGTTAATGTGCAATGTTTGTATTGCATGGTGCAAAGTGGCACACATTTCAGCTGCAGTTATAAAATATGATTTGGTGATTATAGACTGTGATTAATGGCCTCAAATGGCTCTTAATACATGCAGTATTTTTTCAAACAGTGTTTAACATTATCAATTAATAAACTGTGCTCAATTTTAACTGCTTTCTGAGTGTTTTCTTACTGTTAGACGAGTCGACCAGTCTAAATTAAATTTTGCGTTTAACTGACAGGGAAATTAGTCACTAGGAACATCCGTACTTTTCACTGCTGGAGTCAGAGATGTATCCAGTTTTTTGACTAAGAATCCCTGTCTATGGTTACTACAACTCTGCAGTGAAGAATGCAGGAAATACCATAATTCCATTGCATGAACTCTTTATGCAATTTTCCTCTGTGACAGAAAACACAATACATCACCTTTCAGTAATTACTAATATAGACATATGTAGCAACATTACAGTTTACTAACTTAACTTCCCTCTAATGCCTGAAGCACTTTTCTATCATTGCAGCAAATTGCAGGCACCAGGAATGAAAAAGAAGAATTTGAAAATGTAAAAGACAGTTGACCAATGATCTGTTTATCTTTACAAAAGAAGATTTGCTGTCATAGCTGTCCATGCTGAAAAAAAAAATTTAAATCAAAAATTTAACTGAATCATGACCTTAAAGCTACTACAAAGAACTTTCATATTTTGTTGATTTTGGCTGTGTGGACAAAAGTGGCAGTATTTCCACCTTAAGAACCACAAATTAAAGTCAGAAATCAAATTATTTTAAAAAAAATCTCCACCTGCTTCATTTTAACTTGTTAACATGCTACTCACTCGCTGTAACTTTGGCTGGGAAAATATAAACACAGGTTCATTTCCATCTGATTTCAAGGAGACTCTGACCTGGTGGCAGACATTAAGAGCAACTCTGCAATAGTTGCTCTTTTTGCGGATGGTCTTGTTAAATATGTGGGTCATATAGAGGTGTCAGTAATAAACTGAGACTCTCATAATGAGTTTAAAAACTCCTTGTAGTAGTTTTGAAATCAAAAGTCAAATTGAATCGTGGATTTGGAGAGTCGTGACACCCCTAATAATTTGTTACACTGAATAATCCAAAGAAGTGGGTACAGACAGACCTTTAGTGCATCACAACTATATTCCTGATCTATTGCGGTGGTTTGCAATCCTACTCCTGGGAACCATGCTTTTGTTTTTCTTATCTTCTTTCTCTGCTCAGGTGTTGCCAACCAAATGCCGAAATTCACCAGCTCTTGATGAACTGAAAACCTCTGCGTCAGCTAATCAGACGTCAGCAGAGCTCAGGGAATGTGCAAACTATGGATCAACAGGAGCAGGATTGAGCACCACAGATCGAGTGAAAAACTTGACTATTAGGATAATATTCAGTGAGGACAGCAAAACAATGTCCATTTTACCACCAGACTATAGATGAGTGGTGTAGCATACTGTTAGTTTCTCTCTCATTTTGTGCAGAACACCTTGCACAGCCACAGTCAGCACAGTAGACGGTGAAAGAGAGGGAAACAGTTTGACCATTTCAGCACCATGGACAGCACTCAATCCACAGTCATACAGAGTGTGGACTCTAATGTCTGCTCAGGTCTGAAGGAAACAGGGACAAAACAATATAATTGGCTGTGGCCATGGCAGATTGCAGAGGGAATTGAAAGACCAGTCTTTATTATCTGCCATCCCCCTGGGACACTTTGCAAAGCTCATCATCAGACTTTATCAGAGCTGAAGACATACCGGTACCTTAGGCTTCAACTAAAAATAGGCAATTGGAATTTAGGCTCAATCGTACTTGGAAAATACAGCATGATAAGACCGTGACCATATTAAGATAAAATCATCATATATAGTATTATACGTCATCCAAATAACAGACTGTTGCTATGAAGAACAGTGTGTTGCTATGGACGCAGTTCTGATCATACACTCTGGAGGAGCAATAAAATAATTTTGAATCAATAAAATAATTTTTATATAAATATTTTGTGTTGTATTTTTTAAATAAGTAGCCATGTGATAAGTGGGATAATGCATAATGAGTGGGTTATTATTGCAAAATAAAACCCTTAAGGGTGATTCAAGACCCCTCTGGGGTCTTGCACCACTCTGTCAGGGTTTATTTCATAATAATGACCAGCTCACTGTACATTATCCCTCACTTATCATCCACTATACAGGGTCATTTGTTGTCTTTGAGGCAAATAGCTGTACATTTAATTTAAGTGGGCAAAAAATATCCTCAGAAAATCTGAGTAAGCACAACCCAGTCCATGATGGACCAGATATTGGGGGACTGTCTGCAAAGCAGAGGCAAATCCAAATCATAATCCCTCCTCTAATCCAAGAGGATTGGGTGCTGGGAGTCAGTGCACGGGATGCAACTGAGAGATTGGTCATGTCTGCTTGTCAGTCATAACATAGCTGTCAATCCCTTATCCATCATTGTTTGAGACAATGAATTCAGCCTTATGTGCCAGCAATGGAAACATAAATTCCATGTATAATTTTGGTGCATTTCTGTATTTCTATCTTAACTGACCGTGAAACTGTCAAATTTGATGAATAAAATGAAATCACAAAGATAACTGTCTGAAACAAGGAAACTGCAAACATGTTAGCTTGTTACAGACATCAGATATCACTTGCATTAAGATGGAGGTATCATGAGTCAGTGTAACCGGTCAGTTTCGATGGGTACGCGCCAAGTTTACGCATACCTCATCGTCAAACCACATTGACCGGACATAAAAAACTCACAAACAAAGAGAGGACTGACAGAAATGCTAAAATAAAATACCACAAGTAGGAAACGCCTCACTTCACACCGGCCTCAAACCTCTGCACTTACTTCTGAGTTGACAGCCAGCTGTTGCCGCGAAGAGAAAACTCGAGTCACCACCCAAACAGGCAACAGCGTAATTTACATGATGGCATTTCTCCGCACGAGCCTCTCTACTGCTCAGCATGCTGCCAGCACAAAACTATGAAGTACACTGACGGGTGGCACGAGTAAAACGGTGGTTGTGCATGTGACTACACAGCCTAGACACGGACGCCCGAATAACTCTACTACGACCACGGCATGAAGGATTAGTTTCTTGTTCAAATGCACACGGCTACATGAGTTCGAGCTAGTACCTTACATAATAATTAATCTGCCACACAAACTGAGAGCACAGAGTTTGTTTAAATAAAATGTTGCCAAAAAAATCCAGGTGTGCACGCAATGTGTGTGTATCTGTGTGTGAGTGTGCGCTCAGTCTTACCGGACAGACACCTCTTCTCCATCACCGTGCCGTCCCGACCGAACCCTGTCCGACCTCTGCGCAGGCTCCATGATCTCATCGGCTCAGCTCTTCATGATGACCTGTCCTGCCATCGGGTCCTCGCGGGCGCGCTCTCACAAGCTGGCGCGTGCGCGACCTACGCGGCGTGATGGGGCAGCAGGAGCAGCAACGATTGGAGGGTTTCTTTACTTAGAACACCTACATGAGAGTCAGCTGGGCATTGCACCTGCGAGGTCTTAAACCCAAATTTGTAGGAAAAAAAATCAAAAAGTGATGTAAATTCACGTAAATAAACAAAATGAATTGCATTCCAGTTTAATGCAGACCAGAAAACAAATACCCTGACAGTCATCAGTAATTTAATCCCATGAAAGTGAGTTTGTTTATTATATCAGATGTAGAGACAGTAGAACTCATTTAAAATTACACCACACAGTTCGTAACCCCAATTCATCCATGACACAAAATTTTACTGTAGAGTCCACACAAATGCTCAAAACTTGTCAACATGAAACTTTATGTGCATGTCACACAAACACTCATCCCCTTTTGAGACACTTTTTTATGTTAAATCAACAAGTTTTGACTTTTGAGTTTATTTTACTACATTTTTTAAAGCCCGTACCAAGATGTAGTCACACAACAGTGTGTCTTATTCATTTTTTCCCTTCCCAGCTGATAAAAGGACCAGGAGTTGCTGGATAACATTACAAGGAACAGTGAGATTGGCATTGGTGACGTATGTTGTGTAAAACAAGAGATGTAATTCAATTAGCAGTTTCACTTAAAACTAAACTGCTAGAAACCTACAACAAACTGAAACTGTCTTGACTTGTACAATTATGTTTTAAATTGACAAACAACATGTATGATTTGTGGCACAATGCAAACAGAATGAAAACATAATTTCTCGCTCACTTTAGACTACAGTTCATATTTTTTCTGAAGTTAGGTCCCATGGGGCACAATGAAAGGGGCGTGACTTTGACTCTATAACTTAAAAACTTCAAAATTAATGTGAGGAATATAGATTAAACTTCATCTTTATCTGCTCTAACATAAGTTGCAAATGTTAGCATGTCCTGCTAACTAAAGCTAGCTAACTGCATGGTGCATTCAATGGGGTCGTGTTTACCAGATGAGCCCACTTGAACACCCTCCTCATGTCATGTTCACGACATCGTGAACTAGAAGTTTTCTGTTAGCTCCAAGTTCACAACGTTCTATTCTCCATGTTGTAATTACAAGTTCATTTGAATGGATCTAGGCTGGTGCAGAATCAAAGCAGGCTTACAACGCATCTCTCTCGGGCTCACTGTCTTAGGTATGATCCGAGTTAGCTTAGGTCTTATACCGGCTGTCTTCCTGAGGCAATTGTCCGGCTGGTCTGTCTGGGTGACCATCTCAAGTGTCCTTTTCCCACGTTAATGATTGTATTTCTGTTGTCTATCTTATACGTGTCATATTTCACGGCCCAACCAATTGTTTTGCTGAGATGTAAGCATTAGCCTCTTAGCATGAACATTATATCATGTGCGCAATAAGTAAATTAACATAATTAATACGCCCTCTGAGGGTTCTTGTTTGAAAATCTTTCACATGAAAACATAAAAAAAATAGCCGGAGATGGACTTCTCAGTTTACTCAGAGTTCAAGAATTATTTTATTTAATTATTATTTATTTATTTATTTAGTTTACTTCTTTGTGGAATTGAAGACCGTGTGTTTCAACAATTACTCCCAATTTTGATGCTAAATCTGCCACCATTATCACTTTAAATAGCATATGTGTAGTGCAAGAATGGAAAGCTAGACTTGCTTAGCAACAGTAACTAAGGATGGCAGGGCTTTGCCAGAGGTCAATTAACAACACAAAACTGTGCACTAAGCATATATTTTAATAGCTGAATTAACTGAAAAAAATAGTAATAAATATACTAAATGATTTATTTTCATATGACATTCTTGTTCAGTAAAACAAATAAATTGTGTTCACTTAACAACAAAATCACATTTGTACAATTGTACAATGTTATGCTGAACACAAAAATGTCTAATAAAACTTTAATTATTCAGCCAAAGTTCATCAAATCCTACATTCTAAGTACTTAGTTTTTAAAGTGGAACCAGCTCAGAATGATTTACTGTGCACATTTAAAGTTTTGTGTGCAAGCTGTTTACAATAAACTTTTATGTTGAGCGAACAAGTTGGCATTGCCACAACTAGTTTCCAATATGCTAATAACTGTGAACCTGAGGCAGGTGATTCTGTTTCTCTTTGAGAAGTTTACAACTGACAGCTACTGTCTGCAGCTGTTAGGTTTACTGTTCATCAACTCAATATAGCTTACCCAGAAAATACATAAGAATAACTATTTTTGTGTCGAGGTTTCACTCTCAGGAAAGAGGTGCTGTTTGTCAGATGGAATCCCCAGGCCACAGGAGAAAAGATGAAACCGTGTTGACAGACCACAGGCTAAAATAGGTGTATAATGCAACAAGCTGCACTGCGCTGCCTACACAGCAGGTCTGGTTGCTGTGTTAAATGCTTAGTTTAAATATTTTTTTATGCATTTTCTGTCAATTCTCTTTCAGTCCCCTCTTTTGCCCAGCCACCTGCAAAATGACATTAACGAAGCTTCCTTGCTTTCTGATATGTTATTAGCAAATTTGTGACCTGTCCTATGTTCTCCTCTTACACTTGTGAAACTGTTAAAGAGGAAACTGAGAAATAACAGGTGACTTATCTTACGGTCAGTGGCTACAGCAGGTGAAGTTGTTCATCATATGTAACCTGTAACAAATAATCATCAGTTTCATTTCCTCCTAACAACTTACCAAAGAGAAGTGAAATTTTGAGATTGGGGCGGAGGTGTTTTATATACAGACACACTACCAAGCTCTCTTGTAACACTTATGAAACCATGCTACTGAAGTGGAATCAATTCAAATTTATTTGTATGTTCCAATGTCTCAGGATGTACAATGTACAGTGTCTTGATTAACCTTAAAGCCCACAATAGCAACATATCCAGCTCAGCCCAGGCTCTCTGACGACAAGGATTAACTCATAAAAAAACAAAAGAACTATATATATATATATGTATATATATATATATATATATATATATATATATATATATATATATATACATATATATATATAAAACTCCGTCAAAAATTGTTCAATAAAACAACAGAAAACAGTCCTGGAAAGTCAAATATTTATACATCTATGGTGCATTATGCAGCCATTCGTGGTGAATTATAATGCATTCATATTAATGCTTTTTAACACACATAATACTTTCTGATGCACTCTATCAGCCATCATAAAACATTACAGATGTAGCTTTGCATTACAAGTTCAAGTGTCTTATGGATGCTTTTGACTAGTTATAAACTAGATGGTGACTGATGGGGCTTATAATGCATTATGATTGACTACCTATACTCCCTTATACATACCCCAACAATCAACTGTAGTAAGGACTCATAGTAGGTTACAATAGTCCAGGCACTATCATAAGTTATCATTGTATGTGTTAAGTAAAGTGAAGTACATATTGATGTGATGTAAAAGAACTGGTGTCTTACATAATAAGAACTATCATTATCATTAATAATAATAATAATAATAATAATAATAATAATAATAATAATAACCACTTGTGATGCAGCATAGATTCTTTTAAACAACAATGAAACGTTATGATGAAGGATGCATCATTATAGATGCACCAATATGTACATGTACTTCACATACAAACACATACAAGGATAACTTACTGAGTTTTTACTACTGTGGACCCCTGGAAGACTGGCAACCGCTTTGTGGAAGGTAATGGTTATCTGAATGAACCATGGTCAACCACGGTTGATTGCTGAGGTGAGTATAAGTAGTCATAATGTATTACAAGCCCCATCAGTCAACTTCTAGATTATAAACTATCAAGAGTCATCCATAGGAAACTTACCTATGATGTTTTAGGACTGTTTATATGAAATCAAATCAGAAAGCATGATTTGTGTTTATAAGTGCAGTCATAAAGCATTATGAATGCATTATAATACTACTAATTCCCTCTTAACAGACTATAAATGAGGTCTTCATAGAAAGCGGTTTATGCAAAATTCCTAATGACAGGGACTTTCCTCAGCAAAGTGCTCTCTACCAGTCATTAAAAAGGTTGTCATACAAAACTTTCACTCATGTTGTTGTCATAAAAGTTGAGGTTATCTGACGACAGTGCCATTCTCACTCGGTTCCAGAAAAGGGGTTGAGCCCTTGGATTTCTCGGCCAGGACAACACAGACTTTCTGCACAACCTTTTCCTCAGCTGAAGATACTTCAGTTTGGGAAACATCTCATCCAGCAGAACCAGCACAGCAACATCCACCTTGTTTAGATAAAATCAGAGATAATTTAGTGTTGTGAAACCACCACTCAGAGGTGGTAAGGTTCATACCCACAAAATGTACATGGAAAAAAAGTTAATTTCACTAACCTTCTCATCCAGAAGTCGCTGCTGAACCATGAAGAAAGCCTGGCGGATCACGCCGTTCACTGTCTCCGTACCAGGTTCACCTCTGGACAGCACAAACACTGTCTTCATGCTGTTGTGCACAGCATTATGTAGATTTTCAATACATGAAAGCCCAGGAATCCAGTCCCTCTCCTCCAAACAGAGAGAAAACCTCCTGTGACCTGAGTTCTCCAGATTGACAGTCAACTCATTGTAGACCCAATCCCTCACAGCCTGGTTGCTGGTGTCAAACACCACAAATGCATCATAGTGATAAGGTGAATCACTACCAGCCAGCTGGGAGTAGCCCTTATGTCCTGCCCAAAGTACCTGTAAGCAGTACCACAGATCCCAGCCATAGAGATGCTTCAGTAAGGGCAGAACAGTGAATGTCACAGTCAAGAAGGAACAGACAAGGAAGGCTAAGCTACCGTATATGTCCTGGCAGGAGCGCTTGTCCATGGACAGAACACTGTTACCCTGTTGGGACTCTGGGTAATCACAGTGTACGTGTGTGGTGAGATAAGGAATCTCTATCGGAGTAGTCCGCAAAAAGTCAGCAAACCAGGATGTACCACAGTCACATTTAAAGGGGTTGGCATGCAGGGTGAGTCTCCGAAGGGCACTACCATCTTTAAAGGGGGCAGGGAGAAACTGATGGTTCAACTCTTTGATCTGATTGTGACTGAGATATAAATACTGCAGGGATTTTGCCATACTGAAGAAATCCTGAGGAATAAAACTAAAGCGATTGTGACTGAGGTCCAAGAGACAAAAAGATGCTCCAAATTCTATGACTCTATGTGGCAAATAATAGAGGAAGTTATGACTGAGGTTCAGTTGAGTTAAATTGCCGAGTGCTGAGATTTTTGTCCATGGGAAATAGTTCAGCTTATTGTGGCTGATGCAGAGTTTCTTAATGTTTCCTGGGAGGTTACACAGCACTTCTGGTGAAATTGACTTCAGTGCATTGTTAGAGATGTCCAGGTAGATGAGGTTTGTCAGATCTTGGAAGAAATGGGTGTACTTGTTGTTGTCAGACCCCCACATAATGTCCAGGTGATTTCCACCAAAGTAGAAGTACTTCAAAGAGCTGCTGGTCAGCCTTTCATCTATTCGCATCCCAATGCCATTATTTGCCAGACTTAGGACTTCCAAGTTAGTCAGACCTCGAATGAACTCTAAACGATGGCCCATGCCCCTCATTTTGAAGTGAAACTCATTGTTGCTAAGGTCTAATACCTTCAGAGTGGTATTAAGCTCATTGAAAGCCTCTCTGTAATAAAAATCAAGTCTATTGTATGACAAATTAAGAAAAACTAAATTTTTCATGTTATTAAACACCCCATTCTTCAAAGTCTGGCTCATGTAATTGAAAGAAAGGTCTAAACAAACAGCATTTTCCACGCCTACAAACACCTTTTCATTAAGAGACATAATGTCATTTTGAGACAGGTCAAATGTCAGGTTATGTCGACAGAATCTGTCCCACAGTGATGATTGTGACACATTGTCGTCTAACATCTCCTGCCTGTTTAACTGGTTGGATTCCCAGATGTCACCTCCAGATGTCACTTCCTGATCTATCAGCATAGGGGGTGGGTCAGGAAAATTATGTGTATACAAGTTCTGGTTCTGACAGCTTTCCTTTGCCACAATTTCAGATGAAGGACCCGAGCAGCATTGAAGGAAATTAAGCATGTTTTGTGAGAGGTCAATATTGATGAGAGACGGTATCCGTTTCAGAGCTGCCAAGTTAAAGGTGTTGATGAAGTTCATTCTCAGTTCTAATTTTGTCAGATTTTGAAGTTTGGACAGAACATTAAGACTCTGGTCTGAAACCGCATGGAAAAAGTTACCACTCAGAAGAAGATGTTGTAGACCAGATATATTGCCAATGTGTGGCGAGAGGTTCAGTTTGGGAAATGTCCTCAGTGGTTCATAGTTATAGATAAGGCTGATCCAAGTGAGGCCCTTCAGCTCTGCAAAGAAGGTGCCGTTCTGTATAGCATATGCCAGGAGGTTGTCAGACAGGTCCAATCTCTTTAAATTCTTCAAAGGTCTGAAAATACCCTGTGGAAATGTTCGCAGAGAGTTTCCTCTTAAGCTTAGGAAGGTGATGGAGCTGTTCTGAGCATAGAATGAGTTTGGATATAATTGTAAAGGGAGATTTCCCGGACAAGGAAAGCAGGGCCTGGCTGCATGGTCGCAACGCTGGCAATTCCACTCCAAATTCAAATCCTTGAGGATAGGGAGGTTGGCAAATGCTCCCCCTAAAACTTCTGTGATTGTATTCTCTCTTAAATCCAGACTCTCCAGCGAGGGTGGCAACCCTTTAGGGATAGCTGTCAAATTATTATACCCTAAGGTAAGGTTTTTCAGTTTAGAGAGCTCTTTGAAAACATTCTCACTGATGTAAAAGGACTGGTGGCAAGGGTTAGCATAAAAGCAATTCTTGGAGAGATAGAGCTCTTCGAGATTTGAGACTTTAAAACCTTCGGGAGTTCTTAAAGCGGGGATGTGGAAGATCCGGTTATTCTCTAGATTGAGAACCCTCAAGGTTTTAGGCAACCAGGGTATAGAGGTGAGGCTGTTTCCTGAAAGATACAAAAATTGAAGATTCACTAGGTTCTTGAAGGCATTGTTGTCAATCTTCATCTCACAGGAGCATTCTTCTGAGGCTCTCAGGCGATCTGGCTGACAATTTCCTATTATTTTCAGAGTGTGAAGGTTTGGGACACCTGATAAAGCATGCAGTCTTACCCACTGTATCTTGGTTCGACTTAAACTGAGCGACACTACAGTGGTAGACTTGATGAAAGGGACATGCCTGAGTGGTCTGTCAGAGCAGTCTACTCTGGTGGTATTCACATCAGTGTCACATGGGAAGAAGATGGTATTTATGGTTCTCACTGATGGAAGAAGCTGACAAAGGATCAGGATATTTTTCAACATAGCCTGAAAAAAAGAAACTTAATTTCAGTTGTTTGTTGGTAGTTCAAATGTAAGTCTGAGCAGACATTAATTTTGCACAAGATCAAGAATTATTTGGTACATTTTCATCAGTGTCATATACACTGCATAGAGTGTTTGCACCAACATCACAGTTTGGTCGATAACCTGGATGTGCAGCTATTGAGCAGATACTGGAATGTAAACAGCTAAATGGATTACACACTCAATATTCAAGACCTTAAATGTTACAAAGGTTTGATGTGAAAATTGTGAAAGCCAAGGTCGGTGATCAACTTATCTTTACAGAATTTTGAGTCTGATAGTCCAATAGAACAACATTTTGGATCATAACGTTAACCTGTCATAAATATAAACAATTATAAGTCTTAGTATTACTTCTTTTGTCATTCTTACAAGATTATATTTGGTTGACCAAAATTTACCACTTTGTGCAACAATGCTGCCTTCAAATGTTACTCGTGTTAAGTCATGTACATGACTCCAACTCAGAGCTTTCAGACGTTTTTGTGAACACCACAAGAGAGGGGTGTTCATGTAAACTCGCACAACTCCATTTGAAGGTAGCAAATAACAGCTGCAAATTCAGGTGTTGTCTACAGTCAGTACTGCCAACATGGCTGACCTCTGATCGATGACACACTGTGAAAATTCTTTTGTTAAAGTAGATACACACAACTGCTAAATAAACCACTGTATTTCCCAGGCCTATCACCCATTCTGTACTTTTAATGTAACAGTAGAGATGGCACATTCACTTCTTATGGTACACTTTTTATGGCAGAATAAAATGTCATCTTACTTACCATGGCAGATGTAGCAGGCATCTTAAAATTCACCTCGGGAGCCAGACAGAGCAAACTTCAATCCAAATGTTGAGAGTGACGTTATCTGGGGTACCTTTAAGTCTGTGCAGTGACATGAAACTGGATCCTTTTATGCAGAAGTGAAAGCATGTGGGTAAATGCAAATCATCAGACTGCAGTCCAATGCATGAGATTCATCAGCATTTAGACACAGGTATCACCTTATGTGATTTTTATAGTACGTATGGTCTTTGATGAAAACCACTTTATAATATATGAAGAGTTGAAATAACTAAATGTATTTATTTTCTGAATAGAGGGTTTTACTAGTGATTGACAAGGTTGGATGACTTTGTTAATTCTCTGTGAGTTCTAAAGAAAAAAGTATTAGGAAGTAACTCACCACCTGCTTCAAAATTCCTTTTCAATGGGAATTAAGGCAGAAGTAAGAAGAGATTCATCCCACACTGGTAGTATTTTCACAATCACTTTATTAAGTGCACTGTATCATGAAATCAAAACAGTATTGATTTTTTTTAAACAAATGGTAACTATGAGCAGAGAAAAGGCTAATTAGTTTGTCACCTTGTTAATATAATCTCAAACACAACTAACACACTGAAAAGCCCTTTATTTTCTGTGTGCATGTAACAGACTGCAAGAGAAAAAAATAAACATTGTATCAATAAAATGTGTTTCTGATTAATCAAAAATGTTTTTATTCAAGTGCTGCGTTAAAACTGTCCACTTATTGGAAGTAATTGTGGCAATCACCACTGCCACAGATAGATTACAAGTAAAGCACAGTATACAAAGTGTGTTCTGGTTGGAGAGCACTTTCAATGCTTTGGCTTTGGCCTGGACCTCACACCGTCCTGGAAAGAGGAACAGAATATCGCATACACAGTAGTGTCCTGCTATCTTTTCCTGGCAGCAAAAACAGCATTAACACACTACCGTGTATTTATCTGAAATTTACAATCACTGAAACATGTGTTGAATTATCCACAGAGCGATGTTCATAAAACCGTCAGACTCAGCATCCACCTTGGAGAGAGCGTGATTGTTCCCTGGGTACCACAGCAACCTAAACAACACACATCAGAGCGTTAGTGAATAACCAATTACAGCCCTGCTGTGCAGTGCCTATCTGACATAACCGATGAAATGTGTTATTCAGACAAGCTGCTTACCGGACTGGAACCTGCTTTGCTTTCAGAGCTCTGTAATATTCGATTCCTTGCTTGTTCGGTACACGCTTGTCGTCTTCCCCTAAGGTGAGCAACACTGGTGTCTGGACCTAGATGAGAAATCACCTTAGGTTACTAAACAACACCAATGAAGTTACAGACATACACAGAAATGCTCATACCTGCGTGACATGTTTGATGGGGGACTTAATCAGCATCTGTTCCCAAACAGCAGGGTCAGGTAGACAGTCTGTACTGTAGTTGTAGCCAGCTTCAACCATGCACCTGCAAAAAAAATATATATATATGTATATCATAGTTAAAGATAGTGTCAGTGACATTCACTGTTACTTGAGTTTGCAGTGGATCATCATCATCTGAGATGAAAACAAATGTGCATTTCATCCATTTCATTCATTCATTTACTAAGAAAAGTTGGAGGAAAAAAAAAACAAAGTGGCATCTGAACACACACTCCTCACAGAACTCAACTTGGAAACGGAGCTTCCTGAGACACATGCCAAAACTTGGCAATGGATCAAGATTATGTTATTACATTGCTTATTTCTCACCTAGAATGTTCAGAAACTTATGTTAGTGTACTGTTAAGCTGTAATATGAGAAAGATTGTGACCAGGGGGCTACCCTTTTGTGCCCTGGTTGGAACAGAAGCGTCCTGAAACTCACACTAAACTGTCAAACTGGCCAGTACTGATCAAATATGGATTAAGATTATCTTACTACATTGCCTATTTCTTGCTTAAAATGTTCTCAGAAACAGATTTTAGTGAACTGTTAAGCTGTTACACAAGATATACTGTAACCAAGCAGCTGCCATTTTGGGTCCTGTGCTACCAAACCCCAGATCAAACTGTCAATCTAGGTAGTGTTGATCAAATGTGGATCAAGATTCTTTTACTGCATCGCCTATCTCTTGCTTAAAATGTTTTCAGAAACTTATTTTAGTGTACTGTTCAGCTGTATTACAAGAAACTTGCTCACCAGGTTGTCATGTTGAAAACAAGCACGCTCACATGCACTAGCATGCATGTGTGGTCTGCCCGGATAAACAGACAAGCTCACACGGAGGGAGTGTGGCTTCATTCTCTGCTCAAGATGCCATTACTCCTCTATATCTTTATGGGAAATAGTTGTTTGCTGCAATCTAGTGAAGCTGAATGTCATACATTGCACCTTTAAACATCAACAGGAGGAAAAAAAATTACTGAATGGCTTTGAGGTCTTTTGTTCCTGCAGTGTTTGTGTGCATTATTGAACACTTCCTTGCCTGTGAGGCAGACACATGCCCTTTATCCCACTCACTTGCTTACAGCTGTCAAAGCAGAATGTCAGGGGTATAAATGATAAAACGGCAAAGGTTGAGTGGTTGTATACAACTGATGCAGTCACGAAATGAGTAAACAAAATGCGGGCAAGTGTGTGGGAATGTGCGTGCCAAGACATACCAGTCTGGGATGTCAGTGCTGCCAATCATGGAGGCCAAATTGGTGACAGGGTTGCGAGCCACGCATGCCTTGTAGAACTCTGGGTACTGGCCAATCAGATGACAGGCCAGGAAACCACCATGAGAGCCCCCAGCAACTGCCACCTTGTTCACGTCGAACTCAGCACCTTTCAGAACACTTTCAACAGCGAACTGGTGGGGAGAAAAACATGAGACAATGTTTGTGGTGGAGAAGACAGAAATAATGACACATTGAGATGAGCAAATCAAAAGTTAGAGGAGTACAAAGTAGAAAAGAAAAAAACAAACTACTGTTGTTATGAGCAATGACTTAAAAAAGAAACCATGGCAACCTCAACTCAATATAGAAACCAATTAAACAGTATAAACAAAGATATCACCATAAAGCAGCACTGGAAGTCATTTTCCCAGCAGAAGCAAAGATATCTTTATAGATAATCAGTGCCATGACTTGAAAACCTGATATTTTTCATTTCAATCAGCATTTGTTGCTCTGTCAGTTTTATTTATTTCTTACTTGAACATCCTTCACGTCCTGGGTGCCAACATTGCCAGGTAATGAAAGGATACTGTCCTGGCCGTACCCGAGAGAGCCACGATAGTTCACTAAAAAAATAAAAATAAAATAATAAATAAAATAAGATAAAGGAAAAAATACATTGTTAGGTATTATGATGTAATACAGTTAACACAAATTCTTTAAAACTGACAGTGTCCTACAAATGTTCGAAGTGAGTTTTGACAGCAGGTAAATGGTTCAAAGCCTGAAACTGAAAATCTGGTCAAGAAAAGTGAACCAGTCAAGATTTTTGTGGCTTCTGTGACAACAACCTTGAGCATGATGGTTCAACAAAGTCTGGATATACTGTGTAAGTAGCTACAACTTCCCCTGTCAAAGAAAACTGAAGAATCTATTGAAACAAACATAAAAAATATTGGTAATGAAGAATTTAAGTGGGATAGATAAAACTGTACATACTAAAGGCCATAGAACAGCATGTTTGTCCTCAAAACTCATGAAAACTAGGCTTACTTCCTAGCTGAAGGTTTCAAGTAAACACAATCATCATCATCAACAGTACTTTAATTAGAACAGTTTTGCGCTGAAAGTAATCTCACTCTGAAGTTGTGATTATGCTTGTAAGCATAGAGCAGCACATTCCTGAAGTACATAAGAAGACTTTGAATGTTCACAAGATAGAAAAAAAATAAAGAATCTTAAAGTGGCTAAGGGAATGTATAATAAATAGGGTTATACCGAATGCTTTTATTTTTTCATTTGAAGCTTCTATTGAGGTTTTTGAATGAAGCTTTAAATGTCTGTCGTCACATTTTATGACATCAAATAATTCAAAAAAATCAAATAATTCCTCAATAAAATTCTAAGTTTGAATAAAGTTCATCAGATTAAATGATTACAGGGCTTGTGTCCATACAATGTTTTTTTTTTTTTTGGCTGAAAAGTGCTGGCAGGGAGCTGGGGAGCACTGGGATGAAGCGCTTGTGTGGTGAAATCACACATTCACAGTAACATGCGAACTTACCAAGTAATATAGCAAAGCCCATTCGGCACAGCACAGCCGAGGACAGAAGCCATTCAGCTACGATCACAGAGTGAGGACCCCCTGAGTGAAAGAAACAAGTAATGTGAAACACAAGATTTGTATCAAAATCTATGTGTCTTTATGTGCTCAGTCCTGTGACGATACTGCCTGCCTGTTCTAAAAAACCATTCTTGATTGTGAGAATATGACTACACATTTTGCCACTAGGTGCCCTATCGTCATAGCAACCACTGTTGGTAATGCCAATCTTATCTGTAGCAGTAGCTCTTGACTGAACAGGAAAAAATCCTGACACAGATTCACTCCTAAACATAAAGTAAGCACAGATTAATCAAACGTTTCTGATATCTGAATGTAAGTATATCAATCTAGAACATTTCTAATATTAATTTGGCTTTTGGGGAATCATCCTTCATTAAGCTGATACTCTAAGACAATGAACAATTATCACACTAACTAACTGTTCATTTTGTTTGCACCCTACAGAATCATGATGAAAGTAACCAACCATGAGGAGTGACAATAAGAGGCAGCTTCACTCCATCCTTCACCTCCTTTGGTTTTATCAGCAAAGCCTCAAAATCAAGACCAGCTAGAATAAAGAACAAAAAAAGTTATTCCCATGAAGATTACAAACACTGTTCTTCAGGTGTCCCTTGGACAGCAAAATCTTTTCAACCCTCCAGAAACTTGGGGACACAATTATTCTTTCTGACTTAAAACAAACTCCTTCCTCTATAAACAGAATTGTCTGCCATTGTATTGTAGTATGTAGATAGTATATCATGTATTATTATCTTGTACAAACATACATTTGTAAAAACATATCTGTTGACAGAAAGGTGTTGAATCAACTTGGATTATTTTAAAGCTGTAGATAGTGGCGACATTTTAAAGGACTGCAATGTATGTAGAGGTGTTTCTTTCATTTTCTGTACCCTTCGTGTGTGAAGCAAAATGTAGAGCTGACAAAGGTAACTGCATCCCCTCAGACCATTTGACAAAAACAGGAGAGAAGAATTTTTATTCTTACGATATTGACTGTTGTCTTGCTCTGGTGGAGGGATGAAAGTCAAGATCTTCCAGTCGATATCTGGCAATGCCTGAGAGTCTTCCAAAGTAACCCAGACCACTTCCTTCTGAGAATCCCTGGCTGGAAGGAAACCCACCCTCTGGACATAGAAAAGACATTGCAATAGGTGTCACAGCAGCTTCTCCGTCATGTGAAATTGTATGTTTTGAGTGCTAAAACTCTTTGTAACTCTTAATGAAAACACCGATCCTACCAGGTTTGGAGGGCAGTTTGGAGAGGAGCAGCTGACCACCATCAGATCTCTCTCTATGTTCAGCAGACACCAGTTACCAACATCAGACTCTACAAATGCACA
>JAJHUR010104395.1:0-49222 GCA_027495735.1 Lutjanus campechanus | reverse complement strand
TCAACGCCAATTTCTCTTACTTATTGAGAGGCACACGTGTTATATATTCACACGAATTAATGGTTCAGTTTTGGAAAGAAATTGCCAGTTTTTGGCCACGTATAGAAGTGATAAACTTGTGTTTTAAGCTACTACTAGCTAACTAGCCGAAGCTTATAGTTGGCTAGCGGCGAAATCAAACGCCGACAGAAGGGTTTAACTCAACCATTGGACAATTGCACTTAAAACTTTTAGGTAGTTTTAACTAGATGAATGGAAATGGAATTACCAATACACATTTCTAAAAGTCGTTTTGCAATGTCCATGCAAGTCTGTAGTAATAACAGTGTGAGCTACGTATTCCTCTCATATAAGGCTAGCTACCATTAGCGGCTAACGTTACTTTGCTTTGGATTTCTGGGTCAAACAGATTCAGTTGCAGCTCAAATACTTGTTAGCCTCACATGGCTTGAGATCAGGATATGGATGCCTACAGTTTAGATGGAGACTGATAGTGACACCACCGTAATACCAGCGGCAGCTGGACACATTAGCTACTAGTTGGGGGCAAAGCTCAAGTTATTGTGAATGACAGACTGCAGTCTTTCTGCTACAATTTCTGTGTGCCCTACAACAGGGGTTTTTAAAGTCTGAGACTGTGCGCATCCCCCGTGATTTTTTATTTTTTTTTGGGGGGGGGATGCTCAATTTATTTTACTTGCTTAGTTTCGCTCAATTCCTGGATGGCTATTGGATCAGGATTATGTTATTTAATCCTATAGGTATTATATAGTTGAGCCACTATGGCATAATATTGCTGTTTTACATTATGTCAGACTACACCAAATTCATAAAAGGAACATATTAGTTTAAGACTCTGTGAACGTGGGAAAAACACTAGTGTTCCCCAGTTCTGTGTCTCTGTACTGTCTCTTTAACCAAATAACACACATTTTAGGCTATTCCATGTGATTTCCTTTCCTTTTAACAAATAATGTAATACTTTTTCATTTTGATTCACTGAGCCTCCCATGAAACTGTTTGCAGGCCTTCTAGAGTGGCACCCCTCCCACTTTAACAACCTCTGCTCTACAATACAGTAATCTGAGCATCAACAGGGTGGTTTCAAAGCTAGAAACAAGAGTGGCAACATTCTCCTGATAATATCAAGATACATCTAAGATTACAAGTCTATTGATGGTCAACTGAAAAACTGAGGGTAAGATGATGGCACACCTTTATTCATATTGGTGCAAATTACCCTCTATAACACGTTGTTATTCTTTATTTTTATTTAGTAATGTCACACTAAATTTGCCAACCATTACTCGTGAAATGTTTAGTAAAATAATTCAAGACTTCATTTGAAACTTTGTATGCAACACACCCATTTAAACCAGATGTGTCACAAAATTAACAATGACGTAATGGAACTGAAAAGAATGTTGTTGTTGTTTTTGTTGTTGAAGATTCCTGATTGCATGGGTCTTGAATCCAGTCATAGTCAATTTCTGCCACAAGTGGAAAATAGCACTCAAACCTTTCTTTTAATGTCTGAAGGTGATCAGCAACAGCTGATGCCAAGCAGCGAAAACTGGGGTTTACTTTGACAGAATGGTTTTAAAGTACTGATAGGCCTACAGTAAAAATTACTTCATAACATTTTGTATGATTGTATATTGCAATAATAATATAGGGTTGTCACAGAGTCCATGGCACCACTGAACTTGCCATATAGCGCACTGTTCGTGTACTGCTGGTCTCGAGTAGTCAAGTTGTTTAGTGTTCGTTCAGTATTCTTAAAGCAGTGGATTGGAGCAATGCTTAAAATGTCTTGATTTTTGTTCCTCCATTTCCCACCAAATACCAAAACCTCTAAATAAAATTATGTTATGTTGTACTTGCTTGTTGCTGTTTGTGAAATTGGTGACTGAACTCTTTTTTTGTTATCGAGACTCTAAAGCCACTCACTTTAGGGACAATGGGTGAAACTCAAAATGTTAAGCTTTCTTTATAATATCATTGCAAATCTGAAAATGCATCTCAGTGTCACCTATGGTATTATGGCAAGACTACAAGTGATGCCAAATTGCTAACAAAATAGGTAGCAAGTTTTTAAAACTTTTTTGATCATAGACTTGTTGTGGACTGGCTCTAGACCTTTGAATCTGCCCACTCCACTGAGTTGGCTGTTACTCTAAATATTGAAATAAAATGTATTGAGTTGACATTTCAGTCTGATATCAGGCTAGACTTTTTGAAGTTTGAGTACAGATTTGTTTTTATTGAAGTGTGAAAATCATGTTAATTATGAATAAAAATTAGTTTGTAGTGTCTCTCTTTATACAGCAATTTACATTATCATGTTGAAGTAACTCGTTGCCTTTATTATCCTTCCATAGGTCCGCATAGCGGCCAACTTTGTGACTCATGCCCCTCCGGGAGAGTTCAATGAGGTCTTCAATGGTAAGAAGTAGCTAATTGTGACAATATGTCTATGTAACAATATTTTCCTCTGATAGTAATATTTTATTAAGAGCACTGTGATTTCTTTTATCTTGGTAGATGTGCGGCTTCTTCTCAACAATGACAACCTCCTCAGGGAGGGGGCATCACAGTAAGTAACACTCAATTGAGACGAATGTCAAAAAATGACTACTACTAATTACTAATACTCATAATTTACACAGTTCAAAAAATCAAACCTTCATATGGGAGACATTTTTCCAAGTTGTGGGATATACACTACATTTGTTGTAAGCATTTTGTTGTCTTTGTTGCCATTTTATTTGTCCAGCTCCTTTGCCCAGTACAACATGGATCAGTTTACTCCTGCCAAACTAGAGGGTTATGATGAGCCGGTATGTTTCATCCTTAAGTTTTTCCTATTTATTTTAAGATCTGAAAGTGTCAAAGTCAGACTTTTTCAATCTTTTCTCTCATTTTTTAAAGGTCCTGATCACAGAGCATGGTGACTTAGGTCAGGGACGTTTCCTGGACCCCCGCAACCGTTTGTCGTTCCGCTTCGACCACCTAAGAAAAGAAGTGAGTGATGTGCAGCCATATGAAGGAGAATCAGCCCTGAGAAGCTGGAGAGATGCCTGTGATAGTTCCCTTAGTGCCTACGTCAAAGAGCACTACCCTACTGGAGTCTCCACGGTAAGGTGCACAAAAATGGTGACAAAATAGTAATCTAAGCAACATATACTATATGTTACCCATACCCATACTCAACCATACCATTTGTGTGTTGCAGGTATATGGGAAAACGGTTGATGGTCAGCAAACGATCATAGCCTGTATTGAGGGACACCAGTTTCAACCTAAAAACTTCTGGTATTGTGGCCTCCCTGCAAGCAGCTGTTTAAAAACACATCTGAATATGTGTATATGTGATTGGATATGATACTAATCTTTATGGTATAGTTTTATTATGAAGGTTATAAATTAACAGTTTTAGTTTTTTTTTATTTATTTGTGGTGAAAGTGAAATAATTGGTCTCACAGTTCTATTAAGGATCCTTATACTGCTGTTTGGTTGTAATGTAGGGCTTCTCCTCATTTCTCTAATACAGGAATGGTCGCTGTAGGTCAGAGTGGAAGCTTACCATTGGTCAGTCCACTGCCCAGGTGGTGGGAGTGCTGAAGATCCAGGTGAATTGAATTCAGTGTGCTTATCTGCATAAATGATGAAAAGGTCAAGGATGACTACTTTTCAAAAAGCTCATCTTACTCATGGAAGTTCTTCTCTGTTTCCAGGTGCATTATTATGAAGATGGGAATGTGCAGCTGGTTAGCCACAAGGAGGTAGAAGAATCAATACCAGTGACTGTAAGTAGAGAATTGACACCTAGGCACTTCTGCAGTCTTGCAACAATGGTTTGAAGGACCAGTGTGTAGGATTTATTGGCATCTACTGGTAAGGTTTTAGATTTCAACCAGCTGAATACCCCTTGCATCACCTTCCCGTGTGTGAAGAAGAAACTGTGGTGGCTGTGAAGACGCAAAAGGCTCTTTCTAGAGATGGTGTTTGGTTGGTCATTCTCCTCATTTACTATCATAAATGACAAAGAAAAGCAGCAAATCCTTACATTTAAGGCTCAAATGGATTTTCTTTTCGTCAACTAGTTGATTAATCACCTAATTTTTGCAGCTCTACAATAGATCCCCCTAAATCTTACACACTGGACCTTTAAACCTTATGTTGCCTATCAGCTCTGGGTAAATACTGTGGACATCATTCATCTCTGTTGTATGATAGAGGGTGATTATTATATGTGTGTTTTTGAAACAGAATGAAATCCAGACAGCCAAGGAATTTGTTGACATTATTGAGAATGCGGAAAATGACTACCAGGTAAGCTACTTTTTATTGACTACACATTTTACATACTAATATCTAAAATTACAGCTTTTACATATGTATAGAAACATTTTGAACGAAAGAAACAAAAAAGGTCATACTTGATTTTTGTTTGCCTACACTTTTCAGACTGCAATCAGTGAGAACTACCAGACCATGTCTGACACCACCTTTAAGGCCCTGCGTCGCCAGCTGCCGGTCACACGTACCAAGATCGACTGGAATAAGATCCTAAGTTACAAAATTGGCAAGGAGATGCAGAATGCCTAGTGGAAGGTCAGGACTGACCCGGGAGACGCCTCTACTGGGCCCACAACCACCTATACATGCGCAAGGACTAACCAAAGCAAAACTATATCAGTATGGGGCAAGGAATTAATATTTAAAAACAAAAAAAAAAAAATAACTGAAGATTTGCAGACTGTTAGGCACAGATATCTGTCTGCTGTAAGGTTGCGGTAATGGAGATAATCGTGGTTTGGAGAAAGTGGTTACTTCTGGATGTGTGTTGTGATAGAGATGTGTTGGGTCAGTGTGCAGGGCTGTGCTCAGGACTGCTACATTAAAGAAGTACTTCCTTTGGCTGCCTAAGGAATCACAAACCTCCCTAGATTCAGGTGTCAGAAGCTACAATATTTCTTTTCAAAGTCAAACTGATGCAGAACTGTGATCATCTCACAGTAAAGATCTCAGCACACAGTGAAAAGAACCAAGGCAGCTGATGAGAGAAAATAAGCACACATATCAGAGTTTGATTTTCGACAGTAAAATATGAATTTTGTGAAAGTTTGTGTTTCGTTGTTGTCATATACGGTGGAATCAAAAGTCTGGTGTATCAGTTAAATCAGGACATTGACAGGAAAATGAGCAGCAGTCATCTGACATTTTAGCTGGTACCATTCTTAGTATTGCTGAACTGACAACTTAGTTGTACATTGCCAATGAAGTTGACAGTATTTCTACCTGTTGTTGACATTTAGCAGTAGCACGATCCTCAGCATAGCTCTGTCCTGCACTGTAGACATTTACTTTTGTCGGTGTCTGTCAGAGCTGAGGGAATGTTAACTTGTTTTGTTGTGCTCCACTGATGTACATGTCTCCACCCATGCAAGCTATGATGACTGAAATAAGATAAAGCAACTTCTACGCTGCTGCATCTATAATGCATTTCTCTGTTCTCTTACTTTGGCAACATCACCTCCATTGCTGTACAGCTTTTCCTTTGTGAAAGGAAAACATACTCATATTAACCAAGATTTATTTGCCAAAATCTCTTTCCTATGGTAAAGAACTCCATCCTCCCACCCATGTATGCAAATTTCTATTTTAATATGCTGGTTTTTGTTGGAGTCTTAGAATATTGCACTCCAAACTGTTTGTGTATTGGTCAATGCCAATTGAACGCAAAGCAGTTGCCATGTAAGGCAAGATCATATACTGTAAATGTTACGTGACATCTGTAAGGCCACATCATACTGTATGTGTTACATGACTTCTGAGTGGGCTGACTCTGGATCAGTTACTTGTTAGCTATACTATGTGCAGTGTTCAACCCTCACACTATACTACAACTGTGTGCCGATCAGTTATAAAGAATATACTGCCCCATTCTGTTGTACAAATAAATGGATTGAACATCTTGGCTAGATTGTCATTTTCCTTTCACACTGTTACACACACATATCCTTGAATGGCCTATAGACCTTCTCCACAGGAGGCATTTTGACTTGAAAGACAAACCTCAATTCCAAAAAAAAAAAACGTGACGCTTTGTGAAACATAAAAACAGAATGCAATGATTTGCAAATCCTTTTCAACCTATATTCAGTTGAATACAGTACAAAGTTAAGATATTTATTGTTATTCGGGTCTGAGTACCGACCTCAGTGCAAGGACCCTATTGGAATTGCTCAAATTATTAGGGCCTGATCACTGACCAGTGCGAGGACCCTGTTGCATCTGTAATTATTTTTCTTAATGTCTTTCTCCAAATGAATTACATTTTTGATCGCCTAAACCTGAAACCTGGCACACGCATCAGTTGTGGTGAAAAATAGTGTATTTTATAGGTCTTGTGCATTAGAAGTAGCACATATGTCACCTACATGTACAAAAATTGATAGGCCCATGTATCATGTCCAGACATACAAAAAAAAGTCTCATGGAGCCATAGTCTAAACCCTGCAGGAAGTTAGCCATTTTGAATTTAGTGGTCATTTTTGGTGATTTTAAGGTGTTGTATTTAAACTCCTCTTAGAGAATCAGTCAGATTTACTTCAAAATTGGTGTGCAATCTACTAACTACTAACTACTTTGCGATCAAGAGTTATTAAAATATTCAGGTATCGTTGAATGGCATGGCCGTGACATTGAATTTTGATAATTCACCATGAATCAGGAAGTTGTAACTTCAATATACACTGTCCAATTGGCCCCAACCCTCTTGTTTGATAAGAGTCCCGGCCTGAAGACATATACATGACAATATTCAGTCATAGACCTACAACCACAAGCTGGCAACAGGAAATTACATGTTTTATGCTATGATGTGTTCCTCTTAACAGGTTGACCAGCTCAAATGTGGTTGATAACGATGTGTTGTGAAGTGTCCCAGGTTCAGCAACAATGTGTGCTTACTGAATGACACTAAAATACAACAGGAGAAAAGGGCAATTAGCAAACCATTGTGCTGTATAACTGGTTTATATACTTACTGCCTTAAATCCACCTGCAAGATATCCTAACTGGTCACTTCAAGCCTATGATGTGGAAAATTAGCAGTGCTCATCTGTTCAAGGGAGGTTATACGGTCAGACTCATACTGAGGCCACCTAAAATGTTATATCAGCTTGCACAGAATGAATTTAGGTATGTTCAAATTACAAATTTGGGGTTGTGGACAAAACAAGACATTTGAGGATGTCATCTTGAGCTTTCATCGATGTCTTTCACCATTTTCTGACATTTTGTGGACCGAACAACTAATCGATGAATTAACACCACATGAGGCTAAAATAATTTCACCATATTTGATACCGAGGTAATGCTAAAGTAACAGAAAGTGATCAAGTTACATTACTTTAATATCGTGATACTTGGGTTATGTTACTGACTACATTTTTGAACAGGTAATTAGTAAGTGTATCGGAATACTTTTTAAAAGTAACCTTCCCAACAAATATCTACAGGGTTTGTAGATATTTGTTTCAAATTTGTCGTGGTTCTCCCAGTGTACTTTGTTTTCCAGCTTTCAAACCTTGTAAATGATGATGCCATCCAGACGACATCTTTTACAGCAACACCCCTGCTTATTTCAGCAAGACACATTGTGCAAGTGTTACAACAGCATGGCTTTGTTTTAAAAGAGTGCAGCTACTTGACTGGCCTGCCTGCAGTCCAGACCTGTCTCCCACTGAAAATGTGTGGTGCATTATGAGCAGGCTTGGGGACTAACAGATTACATGTACATAATCAGTAATACATAATACATAATCAGGATACAAAAAAAGGTAACTGTATTCCATTAGATACAGAAAAAAAGAATGATATACTACCATGTGAAGTGTGCACACATAACACTTCACAAGTCTCGAGTCACACCACTCTGGTCTCAGTGAAACCACAGTTAATATTACGGTAAATTCATCATCACGGCCTCTAGTGAAAAAATGGTTGATTACTGATGATTATTTTGTCTTTAACTCAGAAAAAAGAGGAACAACATCACAGTACCGTGACAGTTCTACCTTCAGCTGTGAAAATACTGTCATCATCTAAGAACTCAACATCTAATTTAAACATTTACATTAAAACATTTACAGGTCAAATCAAATAAAGTTAGCTGCACAGAAATCCAGTTAGCTAGCTAACCTGTCAATATGATTAATATTACTATTAGTAAAAAAAACTATTTCGGGATTGTAAATAATGATGTAAAACATAAGCTTCAGACCAGAATAAATTTATGTCATTTATATGAGGTTTAACAAATAACATTTAGATGTGAATAACTACAGCTATTAATCTAAATGTGCATTTGGACATAAAGGAAGGAATATCTAGACAAACAATAAATCTGACAAAGATCATAAAACTTTATATTAGGCTATACAATTTCTCCGTTTGGTATTGAGGTAATAAATAAAAGTAATCAAATTACATTACTTTCACATTGTGATACTTGGATTAGGTTACTGATTACATTTTTAACCAGGTAGTCAGTAACTGCATCAGACTACATATTTAGAGACCCCAGGCTGTTGAACACCTGAAGTCAAATATCAAGGAAGTATGGGAAAATTTTCATTCTCCAAACTTCAATTAGTTTCCTTGGTTCCCGAACACTGAGTGTTGCTGAAAGAAAAGAAGGTGAAACACAACATGGCCTTGTCCCTGCTTTTCTGGAACATGTGGCAGTAGTGCACATTTACAAAAAACAAAGTCAATCAGTTTTAACATTTAAAAAGGTCTGAAAGTTTTTTGCACAGTGTCCCAAATTTTTTGGAATTGGGGTGTGTATTAGGGTAAACACAGGTGTTACAAATGATACTAATTAAGGTTCTGTTCAGCTCAGGTCAGACAGAGGCAAGATGCTGCTCTGCTTAATTACTATCACCTGTGTTTACTATTTAATGTCAATATAGCTGCTGTAAAAAGGTCCATTTATCAAGATTGAGAAGATTGCCAGCTGAAACTTTTTAATAGAAAAACTCTGACACACTGTCAGCTTTAAGGCATGGGCAATTTATTTAAAATAGCACTAGATGTTGCAGGTGTTGATGATATGCATATTTACTAGAGACAGCTGAGGGATATTACCCCTCACAGACAAATGGTGTATAAATCTACAGATTTAAACCAGTCGGCTAAAATAACAACCTCAAATCAAATTCTTGGTTTTAAAGCCAGAAAACGTACAAAAACACAGTAAACCTAAAACATATGATGTGTAGCACTGTTGAGACAAGACACAACACTAAGTAAATTATTTGACATATAGAAAAAAACAGTTACAGTAGCAAGATTCAACCCTTTAGTCCCCATTATGTACATTGATGGAATATCCTACAGGGTTATCACATATTCATGACACATAGTCCTTCTTGGTTTGTCTGAATGAACCTTCCCTGAACAAACATCTGAACTTGGAGACATTAAGTATCCTACAGTAATCTGGTACAAAGTGTGCTCTCCCTTTTAAAGATAAGATTCAGTGTATTCATGACAAGTTTAATAGAAAAACAGAGCATGCATAAGATGTCGTTCATTCATAGAGAATCAACTGTGAATTCTTTAAACTATTTATACAGTATAATATTGTTTTCAAGGGTCATCTCAACAGGAACTGCATAAGAATTCATTGGAAAAACATTTAAAAACTACTCACTAGTTTATTGTGAAATGGTGATAGCTACACATTTGCTATATTCTAGACTTTAGCCCTTCTACTTGCTCTACAGTTTTGATTCTGACAAAACCTGTCTTTTTTTTTTATTCTAACAGGACTGGCAATTTGAGCATTAAGGGAACAGAAAAGAAGTGGGAAGAAATCTCATTAATCTTTCTTCAAAACCAAACAGGTCTCTTTATATAAATGGTTTCAAAACACCCTTAATACAGGGTTAAAGTGGAAAATAAAGAGATAAATATTTTCATTCTAAAACAAAAAATCTATGTAAATGAATAAAGACAGGAACATTAATAGAAATATTAAATAAAAATCCACAATATACTCATTTTAATTTCAAATAGTTTTTTTGCGATTGTTTCTCAGGTTGTGATACAGAGGTAGGGATGCGACAAACTCTTAAATGCATCTAATTCAGGGTTTCTGCAGGTTTCATTAAGTTAAATTTAAAGTGGCCTTTTATCCTTTTTGGGTTTATCCCTTTCCTACAATTTGTTATATAGCTTTTTAGTGCATGTAAAAGTTCTGCAAAGTCACAAAGACCAAAGTCCATGCCAAAAGGAGCTACTCACTCCTACAAAAAACACTCTTCCTGAACTGTCTGAAATGCCTCATTTGTAATCCAGCCGTTACTTTCGTTACTTGGTGACATCACTATGCATAACACGTTTGCATAATGTGCAGCTAATTTAGAACAGGTTTGGAATGGATTTGGGGACTTAAGAGCTATGTTGTGTCCTAAATCACTTGCTATGCGCTAAAATGGGTACTATCCTTCAACATGCTTTTGTGTAAACGAAACAGTAAAAAACAGTAGTATGATCTTTTCAGTGCACTGCTCAGTGCATATCATGTCACTTCCTGAGAGCCCCCTTGCTGGTTGGAGACTCGTAACCGTGGTAACCTGTGCCACCAATTAACTAATTTAAAAAATATATTACGCCTAGTAAAGTGAAGCCTTACTTGCATTCAGACTGAGATGTTATTGACATTACACCAGAGCTTCCTTGGCTCTGTTGTTGCTGTCACTACTGCATTGCATTGTGGGATGTTTATGCCATAACGTCCAGTGCTTCATACTGTCATATTTCTTCAGAAATAGTATGCACCTTGCATGCTTTTGGTTTCAAACTAAGGTTTCAGACATACTAAAGCACCATGAAATACCATGTTAGCATGAAATTTCAGACGCGGCCCTCATGTTTCTGACAGGGTGAATAGAAGTGCTGCAACTATGGCCAGTATGAGAAAAATGTTATGTTTTTAACATAAAAGCATGTAAACCTATTCTAGTAGAAACAAAATAAAAGTATGAGCTTGAGACCTTTTCAGACTTTTATGAATGCAATTTATGACCTATTTCACATCCATACGGGCAAAAAAAGTACTAAGTGGTAGTTATAGTCTGATCAATACATTTTTTTTCTCCCTTTTACAAGTGAGATTGAGCTTGATAAAAGTCATGTTAACTTCAAAATTTAAGACCTGTCCAACTCTTATTTATTACTTATTTTAAGGCCCAAAGTTCAAGTGACTGAATTTAGACTTTTTAAGATTATTAAGGACCTGCAGAAACCCTGAGTTTGAACCAGTCCAGCTTTGAAGTGCCTCTACTACTGATTATGGGTGTGATTAAGTGTGTTTAAGGGCTGGCAAAGATGAATATTACAGTAACTGCTGATTTTGGCCTGACTCATTTAGTTAGCTGGTGGAAGATAAAAGCAGGTCTGGCTCCTTGGCTCCGTCCTGCCCGCTGTTGCTGTGTCCACAGTTCCCTGTCAGCTCTGGGAACAGGCTGGTCCGACCAGAGTGACTTGGGGAGCCTGGAGTTGGACTCATGCCTGGCTTCTTGGGCGGGATCGGAGGTGGATGGGTCTTCTCTGAGCGAGGGGTGAGGGGGGAGCGGATGCCCGGAGAAAGAGGCCCTGAAGAAGGAGACCTCCCCCCTGGAGGAGACGCTGCTACATTGCGGTAGTCCGTACCAAATGGAGAGCTGCTGATAGGCGCCAGCTTGACGCCAGCCTGCTGGCTGGTGAAGCGGGACAGCACCTGAGTGACGGTGTTGCGGGCCAGCTGCTTGGCTGTGCTGTGCTCTGGCGGGGGAGGGATTGAGGAGGTGGTGGGGGAGAGGTCCCTGGGGGAGAGGGGGCCGCCGTGCTGCTGCTGCTCCAGCTCGGCCTGGCTCTGGAACTTGTGGCGGGCGGCCTGAAAGCGCTGGTTTACTCCAGCCTGGTAGGAGGACTGATGGAAGCCTGGGCTGCCCAGACGCTTGGCGAGAACAGGTGAGGAAATGGGGGAAGAGGAGAGGGAAGAGGAGGCTGTGCTGGAGGGAGAGTGAGGATGAGGGTGAGGATGAGGGTGAAGAGGGGAATGCAAGAGTGCTCCTCCCCCATTTTCCAAAACTCCTCCATTTTCTGCTCCTTTCCCCTCCTGAGTCCCTTCTGTCTCTTTATGTGCATGGTAGCCGTTGATCTTTGACAGCGACGTGGATTTTATCTTTCCATCTGGCTCTGTCTGAACCGAGGCCGACACTTTCACCTCTGTCACAGCCTCCTTCACCTCTTCTTTACACCCTCCAGTTTCAGCTAACCTCTTCCTCAGCTCCTCCAGCTGTCTCTCAAGTTCCCTGCTCCTCTCCTCCTCTTTGCTGATCCTGGCTTTCAGCTGCTCTCGCTCGGCGTCAAACTCGGCCAGCTGCTTCACAGACCCGGCCTGCAGCTGGGCCGCCCTGCTCCTCTCATCTTCGAGAACCCCCCGGAGCTTCTCCAGGGCACTGGTCTCCTCTTGGAGCAAGGTGCGAAGCTGGGAGACCTTCTGAGCCTCCTCCTGTGCCAGGCTGCTGGCTTTTTGGAGCTCCAGAGTCAGAGATGAAGAGAGCTGCTGCTGTTGGGACAGGGACTCCTCCACCTGGCTCACTGCCTGCACCTGCTCCTTCTCTAACCTTCGCACTGTGGCACGCTCCATTTCCAACTGGAAAAACAGGGACAGAGATACAGGAGTCAGTGGAGGGCAATGATACTCAACTTGCTGTTTGCCAAGTCTGGCCCTCTGACCATTTCCTAATTTATAATGAAAATAAATTGACAGTTTTTCCTAGGATAGAGGGACAGATATGCCAGTTTTGTATGATGGGATAAATTAGGCTGTTATTTGCTGAGAGGGCTGGTTTTGCATAATGGCCTTAGACAGTGAGCTATGCAGAGGACAGCAACTGTGAGTTGAAAGTTTCTGAGAAGAAAAGATAATTCTGATCCCATTAATGTGTATTTCATACTAAAATATGTTCATTCTGTCCCTGGCAGGAGCAGTTTTTCAGTGATTGTGTGATGGAAGAGGTTCCAGCTGTTTAATGATGTATTAACTCCTTTAAATGTCACCATAACATTTACAACTAAATGAAGTTTCAGTTATGAATGCAGTAAAATCTGATTCATCCCACAATTCAATTTAATTTAAGTCAGTCAGTTATTTTGAAAATAAAAAAAACCAAAAACAAAGAAAACTGAGTTATTAGCCTTTTAATGGTTATTTATTTTATCTGAAAACAATGTTATTATTAGTGTTTGTTCAATAACTGGTCCCTGGTGATATGTCATTTTGTCAAAGTGGCCGCTGAGCAAAGCAAAATGAGTATCCCTGATGTTAGGCTTTTCTAGATTTGGCCACAAGGAGGCAAAATAACACTGCTTTGTTACTTTAGATCAAACACAGGGTGAGAAACTTCCCTTGTTTTTAAAATTACAATTGTTCTCCAAAAAGGAGTTTTTGGAACAAACCCTTTGAATAATATTTTTAACTGTATACTGTAATTGAGTTGGCGGCCAGTGAATGTCTTTTTGTAAATGTTCAAATTAACCTCATTTCTGTATATTTTAGGCCTACTGTAATGATAGTGTTTTACATTTTCCATCATTTGTAAATAACATACATACATGATAATGTCTCTAATGACTTTATCATTTAATTCATTAAGGTCATTTGAAACAGATTAAGATATAAAATAAAACGTAATATTTAGTATATTAGACAGAAAGCTTATGAAAATTGAGTTTTATAATGGCTGACATCCTTTGTAGATAATTCTTGTTTCTCTCCCAGTTAGTGACGCTTGTTCATGTCTTGCCTTGTTGAAGAATTATGTGCTTGCAGGGCATGTTTATGGCGCAGAAACTAAAAGGTTTTAGTTTTAGTTTCCTTGGTTTATGGAAAGTTTAGCTCGCCATGAGGTCATTAGAGGATGACTAGACTGCTAAAAGCTTTGATGAGTAATATGAGGGAAGTGGGAGGTGATGAAATACAGTCAAGTGTATATGATTAGTGGACAAAAAACAACACAGGCAGGAAAGTCTGAGGAAGAGTGGGAGACACTCAGGAACCCTCTCTTACATAAGACCCTCAGGCGAAGTTTGTATAGTGGCCGATTGTATGCTCACAGTGTGTGTGCGTGAGCTGACCTTGCATTAGACATGGACATCCATTATCTCAGGTTTCCTGGGGCCATAAAGCCCCACGGCTGCTGGACAACTAAACAATGGCCTCTTCCTCCTCTGTTTCCTCTGGAACAGCCCTGCGCTTGTGCGTACGAGTGCCTGTACTTTAACAGGGCAAGCCCTCTGCACCCTACTGAGTTACACAATGGGATTGCACTGACGCTTCCCTGCTCAATTGCTGGGTTTTTACTGTAAATCACAGTTACATCTATGAAGAAGAACACTGTGCAGACAGGCAGAGGAGAGAGGAAGAGGAGGAGCAGAGGGAGGGAAAGGGAAGCAGAAAAATGTCTCCCACCAGATGTGCTCATCTCTCAGCAAGTGAGAACTCTGAGCACCAGTTTTGCTGAGGCTTTGACATCTTTACCAAACACACATAAATACACACACAGTACATGAGCACTCTGTATCTTTTCATGTTAGTCATACCTGTTGCAGCAGTTTGTCTCTTTCTGTTTGCAGCATGAAGGTAAAATCGTCACTGTGCGCAGAATCTTGGGCATGCCGTCGTTTCTCCTCCTCCAGATCAGCTATCATCTATCGAACACACAGCCCAATGAAACAAATATGAATATTTTAACAATTATTATAATAATTATTATTATTATCCATAAAGTGAGGTGCAATCACTCAATAAACAAACCCCATCCACCCTCCTCACGGTACATACCTTCCCCCAAAATACAAAAAAATGCCCTATAAACAACCATGATAAATACAAATACAGAGTGCAAAACTTTAGACCAACAGCAAGGCGACTTTATTAATAAAAACAAATAGAAGAAAAGGAAAAAAATAGACGTTACCACAACCAAAGATAACCTCAGTCTGAAACAGCCTGAAATACAGTACATGTATAAAAAGGGGTGCCAGATCTTTTCAGATCTCAGATAAGGTTAGTCACATCTTTTCTAATTTAGGAAAACATAGCACATCTCTAATCCAGTGTGTATGAACAGGCAGAATTAGAATCAATATCAGCTTCCTGTCAAACAGAGTAGTGAATGCTATCTTCTTTTCTGATGGAAGAGAGATTAAATAAAAAGGTGGTTCCCCAAACAAAGCTATCAGTGATACAATTAGATGACATGACATGCAGAAAGGTTTCTTGCTGATTCAGTGCATGAATTTGACATCTCAAACTAGCTAATTATCTTTCTTCGATTGAGAAGTTTCCTGCTCCACACATTACTGCTGCGGGGAAACTACTGACTAATTGGCCTGCATATCAGGACCTCCTCTTTATTACAAGGTTTTAGAGCTGGAACTAACAATTATCATCATTTTCAATTAATCTGCCAACTATTTTCTACAAAAATCAATTAATTGTTTGGTCTATAAAATGTCAGAAAATAGTGAAAAATGTCCATCCTACTTTGTCAAAATCTAAGGTGATTTCCCAAAAAACAATGCATAGATTCATACAACTACAATTACCACCTTGCACTATAACTCCCCCAACCAGTCAAGTTGCAGTTTACATCAATGCCTGTCTCATGTCCTCATAGACTCATATATGTAGTGAAGGAATTTAACTAAAATTATTTTTTGGCGAAACAGAACTAATCCAGTGAGAAACATGCTGTCTTCAATAGGCGACTATTTTTACAGAGTACAGAGGACTGATAGAGAGCTTCAAGTGTTTTTTTTTTCAGATCATTATGATGTCAGAGTGAACTGACCTTTGAACTTTTGGATACAAAATGTCATCATCAGTTTATCCTATTAGATATATTTGTGTGACATTCTGTCATAATTAGCATATTAATTTTTTGAGTTATGGTCAAAAATGTCTTTTTGAGGTCACAGTGACCTAAACCTTTGATCACCAAATTCTAATCATTCTTGAGTCCAAGTGGACGTTTGTACCAGATTTGTAGAAATTCCCTCTAAGCATTCCTGAGATATCGCATTCATGACAATGGGATGGACGTGAGGTCACAGTGACCTTTGACCACCAAAATCTAATCAGTTCATTCTGCAGTACAAGTGGACAATTGTAAATTGGAATTCTCCATATTTGAGAGGCTGAAAACAGCATTTTTTATGCCATTTTTTAATCAAAACTTCAATGATTAATGGATTATCAAACCTGTTGGTGATTGTTTTTCATTTTTAAAATTATTTTTCAATTGACTAATCGAATAAAGGTTTTGTCAGTTTCCTCACTTCTCTCAGTTAAATCATGGACAGCCTGAGTGTTTATGACTCCAGCTCCTACTGTGATAAAGCTCCATATCGCCCCTGGGCGCGGCTGCTGTCTATCTGCCTCACTCCCACAAGCCAAGCCCACAGTAGAAACATGGGGCACATGCACACATTAACACACACAACACGCCTATTGTACAAGTGTGAGCCCCAGTCTGACACTGGCTGGATACTCGGGTGGTTGCAGAATCATCCCAACATGCATATCTGAGATGGGTGAGCTGAAGAAGAACTCACTGAATTTGTCAAAGTGCATTATGAGTGTGTATTGCCTCTTACCCTCCTGTGTCTGGTCTCAGCAGCAGCCAGCTGTCCCATCATCCTCTCCTGCATCCTCTTGCAGTGAGCCATGACCAGTTTAAGCACAGCCAGGGGGTTGGGGCCCACTGCCCGGCCCTGCAAGTGTGTGTGAGGCTGGGTGAGCGTGTTCTGGCGCTCCTCGGATTCGCTGTCCCGTTGCAGGGCCAGGAATGGATCACTGAGATCATACTGGCCATAACGCTCCTGGACGAAAGCATCTCTGTGCTGAGCCTGATAGATACAAACAAACATAGAGCACACATGTAATTGTGTTGTTGGGCCATTTACACTAATATGAAACCTAACTGTAAAGGAATAGTTCAATTTTTTAAATGTGATTGTATGAGGCAATTATCCATGGTCAGTGTATTACCTACAGTAGATGGCAGTCAACATGCCCCCTGTTTAGAGAAGCAGCAGAAGAACTGATGTAGGAAGCTAAACAATGTACTGCTGTGGACAGGTTCAGCAGCAAAATGTGTAGCCACCTAAAAAATTAAATACCATAAATAAATAAATAAATAAATAAATACCTTGCCATCAAATATCCTTTTCCGACAGGAAAACGCTGCTTTATAAGCCAAAAATTGTTCTCTCCAGAGCCACCTAACTCCTTGGACAAAAATACAAATTCTGTCTTGCAGAGCACAGGAGGTGCTCACCAACGGCTAGTTTGTTTGTGCTACTGTGTGACTTTGGTGAATCAGAACTAAACCTTTAAAACACTGAAGTCACACAAAAACACAAACAAACCAACCAATCGAGGCAGCGGTGGACAAGCTACTCCCATGTTCTGCAAGGTAAAATGACTGTTTTTGCCAAAGGAGTCTGGTTGGTTTGGAGAAATCGATATTTGGCTTTTATAATGGTGTTTTCCTGTCAGAAAGGCTGTCTGATGCCAAGGTAAAGCAGTAAAAATATTTTAGGTCTAGCGTACACTTAAACTGATATTGATTTTTGTAAGTAAGGGGCTAAAATACAATTTCATTGCTTAGCCTCCCACACCAGTACTCCTGCTGTTTCTCCAAACTGCTGCTTCTCTGTGCCAACCACTATCTACTGTCTGTAACAAACTGAATATGGAAAAGTACCTCATACAACATCCCTTCAAAAAATCTAAACTATAACTATTCGTTGCAAGGGAGGCTGAAAAATCATTTTACCAGATGATGAAGCACACACACACGCACACGCACACACACACACACACACACACACACACACACACACACAAATACACATGCATAGCTCAGCAGGCAACAGTGGTAATGGGACAGCAGGCGATAGATTAAATCTAGCCAAGAGCTGTATATCAATATCCATGTACATGTTCAGTCCTGACTGAGAGAAAAAGTGACCAGTATGTTTGTTTATGTAACTGTGTGGATTTTATAGGATGAGGTCTCCTTTCCACACTGCAGCACAGGAAAAAATGTGTTGAGAAGATAACAAGAGGCCCACCTGCCACAAAGTAACTCATTAAAAATAATGTATGTAAACACACTCACACACACACACACACACACACACACACACACACACACGTATTCATGTCACCATTGAATATAGATTCGTTACTGAGTGTGTGTCAGTGTCGGTGTGTCTGCAGGCAATGTGAGTGGAGTGATGTTATTGTCAGTCTGAGCACAAGCAGATGGTCTTTCTCTTCAACCCAAACACAAAGAGGTGAGACATGGCTGTCCAACCCCCAACAGGGGCAGATGTTAACTCCTCCCCAGGGAAGCAGGGGTGAAGGACCAGGCCATGAAATCAGACACACACACACACACATTCACACACATACACACACAGAGCTGTTTCTATTGAAGAGGTTAGATAATACCTGAACCAAAAACAAAATTATAGCACGTTTGTTTAAAGGTAAAAAATTAGAGACGGGACCAATTTGATCCACTAATCAGACTTCTTTAAGCATCCAGCACCTTAGCAAAGATCTGTCCAGGTGAAGAGGTTGTCATCCTTTCGATCATAAGGTGCCAAACTTAAACTCTTGGCAATGCATCATGAGAAATTATGCAAAAGAAGGCTGTCTCTCAGCCTATCAGCTACACATATGAATGTCGCAAGTTCTATTACACAAACTACACAAGCTTTCCAGACTGAAGTTCAGTTTACAGCCTCATGTAATCTTACTACTAATACTAATAAATAATCATAAACATCAAGAAAAAAAAAACAGCGCTGGTATCGATATAGTATCAGTATTGGCAGATATCCAATTCAGACATTGGAATTGTATCAGAAACAAAGAAAGTGGATTGGTACATCTCTAGTAAAAAATATGTCTTGGGAGACAAGATATTGCAGGCAACTCAACAAATTTCAATAAACTATCTATAAACTATTCAAGCTTGTTTGAGAGAGAAAGGCTGGATTGACAAAACATAAAGTGAAATGTGACGTGGCCTTGGTGACCTCACTCCGGGTCGCCCTGATACATCATCAGGAGGTCTCATTAACTATATCCAGTGGTCAGGTCTGAGCAGTGGAGGCATGCAGGGTCAGCTGGCGGTACGAGTGATGTCAGCACATGCCGCAGAGTTCACTCCACGTGCCTTCAGGACACCCAGCGCTTGCAGTCCTCATCAGACACCCCGGTTCTCTGGCCCCGTTTGTCCCCCTGCCCAAACATGCATGGCACTGCATTCCTCTGCCAGTTGATCATCATTTCTCAGAAAATGCCTCTCTCTACTTCCGCCTCTCTGTCAGCCCCTTTTTCTCACACGCTCTCAGACTGTTGCAGCACAAATACACACATATACACACACCCTGAGGGCATCAGTAAGGAGGCTGTATTTGAGGCTCTTTCTCTTGCTGAACAAAGAATGTGACCCTAAGTGAAGAGATTACAGGACTCCAACAAAGACACTGTCTCAATGCCTTCAGTCTCGTGCATTGTCTCCATGGCTGACCCAGTAGGCTTCAGTGTGAGAGTGGGTATGTGTGTAGTATGTCTGTCTCTCTTTTTCCCTGTTTATGTGAATATTAATGCGGATGTGTGAGTATGTTTACCTGTGGCTGTGTGTGTGTTTTTGTGCTGGGCTTTGGAGTAAAGCTGTAAAGCTCCTTCATCAAACTGGAGACAAAACTGCAGCTTCCTGAGTTAAACAACTGTTCAAACAGACCATTAAGGGCTGGGCTGAGATGGGATTTTGTGTGTGTGTGTAGCAGTCCTAGCCTAGGGTCTGGTCTCCCATGGTTTTCTCGGGATAGTTCTGATCATAATGACAGAGTGTGCCTTCCTTTATGAGAGGGCACAACAAGCTGCAAAGCTCTCATTTCTGCCCAAATTCTGATGATAAACGTCTCTACAGCTAAGTCATGGGAAGGGCTATGTTATATACTATTAATATACTTTTTAGTCCACTGTTTCATAATCAAAAAATATGTATTTGAATTTGCACCAGTGCGCATGAATTCCTCTATAATTTAAAGCAATTTTGTAGCCGTTGAAACGGATATGCTACAGCTTGTTGGGCATTATCTTCTTCAACAGCCTGTATCCGCTAATGCATTCCCGCAGCTGTAACGAGGTGTGAAAGACAATCTGATGCTTTTCACCTGGAAAAAGTCTCTGTCAGTCAGTTACCTACAGCCTCAGGGCACAATCATGGCCTTGTGTGAGCTGAAAAGAGCCAGGGAGTCCTGTTTCCTCAGTAAGCTTCTGTAATGACTCTCACACAATGAAGTACGCAGCTAGCATGGACAAAATTACAGCTCTGAATGGTATCAGGTGCATATCTCATCTTACAAATGTACATTTAGCTCTTAATACTACTAAATAAGCTGGGTGAAAGAAAAACATCCTGTAATTGTTTTAAAAAGACGATTAATATGCATGCATGCACATATCTATATGCATGTGCATCTATGAGAATGCAGCTGACATATGTTCTTAGCATGACTGGCTTTCTCCAGCGTAGCCAAGCTTTGCAGTGGGAAAAATTTGAATTCCTGGTGAATTAGTCCAGGAGAACAGTTAGACACACAGAGACAAAAGGGCAGCAGGACCAGACTTGTCAGATATGAAAAGCTTCTTTCATGGAATTTAAGCAAGTGTCTTCGCAACAAGAAGACCGAGGACAATGCATCTGGACGCTACAACTTTCTTTTCTTTGTTACCGTACTGAAGTAGAGTTTATCTGTACTTTACTTGAGTATTTATTTTTCTGACAACTTTTTACTTTTACTTTTTTACGATTTTACGATTTTAATAAATGTATCTGTACTTTCTACACCTTTCATTTTTAGAACGGGCCTGTCACTTTGGTTTTAATGCATTTGAGGGATATTATCGATTATTTTTATTTTGCATCATCGCATGCCACCTTCCCAAGATCTAGACCGATTTTGACCTAAATGGACGGGAAAATAATAGAGAAAATGATTCCTTGGTGTATCCATGCATATCTCACATGACAAGACCAAAACAACATAAAAGACGTAACAAGAAGAAAGCAATGTCAAAGACGTAATAAGAATAAAACAACGTAAAAGACATAAGAAGAAAATGACTTAAAAGATGTAACAAGAATAAAATTAGGTTAAAGATGTAACAAGATGAAACAGATGGGAGAGGCACTCGACCGCAGAGAAAAGGTGAGGTTCACAGAAACAGCCACTAGAAATGTCTTTCAGAGTGCTACTTTTTACTTTTATACTGCACTTTTTCACTTTTACTTGAGTAAAGAAATTGAATAATTCTGTTTTCTTTATCTGTACTTGAAGAATGTGTTCTCTTATGCAAAGAATGCATGTAGTTTTGCCACCTCTCCCTCCTTATTTTGGTATTTCAAAAAAAAAAAAAGTTTATTTATGGAGACTCCTTATTTTAAACCTGCAGTGCAGGAAAAGCACAGTATCGGGTTGGTCAAATACTAGAAAAGAGGACAGTAGGTCAGCTGCGGACCCTCTAGTGTTGGATCCTGTTCAGATTTCTGTCTCTGGCTTCAGTGTCTTCTTGGATGAGGAAGCCAGACTTCAAGCAATGCAATTTATCTCCTGGGAAATGGACAACTACTCTGCTCTACTTAACAGTAGAGAAAGAAATATAGTCAATGGACCACTTGTCAGCCGTTCTGAATAACAGGCCTTGGCAGGTGAGAGGTATCAGTCCACTGGCAGTCACATCTGATTTAACAGGGCTGGCCAGGCTGCAAACTCAAACAGACACAAAGGGCTCTGACCCATTTTGTTGTGTGCTGGTCATTAGAGCATTAAGAAATTACAGAACAGTAATCTGCTGAGGAAACTCATAATGAATGCAAAACAGTGTCTGTGGCTACAAACAGAATAAAAGCTCCTGCTCATAGTGTGTTACCTATCAATCAAGTCCTCATAAGATTCACTTCAGTTATTTAACTTCATGTATTACTGTACACAACAACCGCATTTGAGCTGTGTGCTATGAAGCCTCTCTCTAAGGCATTAGTTGAGAAAATGTAAAATAAATAAATCATATTTCATATAGCAGTCCAATAGTATACATTCTTTAGTTTGGTTAAGAAGTAGAACTGGAGTGACAATGTGGTGCTGGGGACTAATGACTAGCTAACTAGGAACCAAGGACAACATAATCACCAGCTGCACAACACTGTGACAGGATAAGAGTACAGTACTGTCTTGGGAGAATCCAAATTGTAAATGTACCTCGGCTACTTAAAGCTGCATTAATTGATTTTTGGCTACTTGTGGACAGAAGAACTGTACAATAAGCTAAAAGACAAAGGGCCTGACATATTATCACCTTATAAAGTTGTTATGGCTAATGTGTTAGCAAACAGTTGCCTATTTACACATCTAACAGATAAAGAGCCACACTAGCGTTTATTAGATTACAGTAGGTTTATCAGAGCTTGTTCTTTGTTTAAAACTGTTGCCAAAATGATAACTTTACAGGGGTTATAGGGCTTTGAGAGAAGCCCTGTCTTGCTAGCGAGTTGGGTGATAATTCTCAATAGGTTTGTTTACACATATTACACATAATCATTTAAAAATATTAATTAGTGGAGGGTTACGTCCTGACACATCTTCAGATGAACATTTACTCTCATTAACTAACATTGTTTTTATTTGGTCCTGAATTGATCAGGTGTACTGTTGTTGTGTCGACAGTACAGTAGCAGTACCTGGTTTGAGCCTCCATGTTCAGTAAATGAGAACTCACTGTGAATGTACAAAATGTCCTCTGAGGTTAATCGTTATTGGAAATTAATAACTGGTGAGAATTAATCATTTGCACGTGTTCTGCATCATTTTTGTCATTGCATGCTTTGTTTAAAGAGAAACAAATAGTGCACTAAAAGCAAAACACTGGCTTTACATTATGTGCAAGGCAAGCCATATTAGTCTTTTAAAGAACGTAATTTAGTGCCTCATGCAGGTGGTGCAGAGAACACAAACAGCCTCAAAATTTTGAGATAGAGAGGATAAGTTCATCTTTGGACTGAAATGTGCATTTTTTCAGATTTACCATAACAGGCACATAATGAATGTCAGATACAATAGCTAATATGTAGGCTTGTATAGACAGACCTATAGATAGACCTATCTCCACACTTTGTCTTTGCTGTTTCAGCGCTGGAGAATGGTCTGGCTGAACCCATTATCACCCTGGAATAAGGGGGGAAACACTCTGGCTTGTTTGTATTTCTTAAAACTAATCACAAATATCTTGGGCGGCGCTAAGCCCAGAATGCAGGGACAGTGCCCTTGCAAAATAGTGCCAAAACATTTGCGGCACTCACATTAAAATGGCCAAATCCCTGCAAAAAGAACAAGTAACAACAGCTAACTTGTTTACATTTATACTGTTATGATTAGGGTAATTTGCCATTTTCAGAGTGTAGGTTGCTAGCTCGGATGTTGTTGTTGTTATTTCATGAAGCAATGGGGATTTTGAAAACAAGAAGGTGGGGAGAATACTGACTGAAATAGTCGGCCAGTGGCAGGTTTATTCCAACAGCCTACTTCCTGTGAGTCAGACGAGCTAAGACGTGAATTTGTAACAGTACAGCCTAAACTATTACTACATTTACTTCAGTCAAATGTAGAATATGTAAATTCTGCCACTATGGATGTCTCTCATATTAAAACAATAACAAAAAAAGTAGGATCATGGGAGTTGTTTTCTTCTGTTAAACAACTACCACCATTTCAGATGCAAATTTATCTGCCATGTCTCATGCAGAAATATTCTTCATGGACAAGGCAGTTTACTAAGTTTCCTTCACATTTTCACAGAAGTTATAGCAAGGAAATGCACTGTTACTTCAAATAAATTACAGATTTCAAATATATAACATATGTATGTCTAGTGTTTTTAGACATTTTAATGAAGAAATTTTATTACGATTAGTTTGTCCAGATGATGCAGCTCCACCAGCGATTGCAGAAACCAGAATTCAAGCCCCTGGAGCAGCGTTTTGTTGCATTGTAGTACAAAGGCAGTGCAGTGATTTTTTTCAACATTGTGTAATGATTTGGTGACTTGGGGCACATAATAATTTAAGTTACACATGGTAAGGGTGGGAAAGTGGACTTGTAAGATAATAACTAACTCATAGAAGCTACTCTGCATGCCCCAGCAGCATGCAAGAAAGAGACATATGAGATTTGAAGTGTTTGCTTTTTGAAGTGTAAGCTAAGGTGTGCTTAAGGCTTAAGCTGTATCTTCCACACCTCCCACCCACACATTAACCACAGATGGCTCTAAGATAACTGGGAAGACGCCAAACAAAACCTCACTTTACTTTATGGGCCGTGCAATGAGACAACTTCCAAGTAATATTTAACAGCCTCAAATGCTATCATCAGTGGTTAGCGACGAGACACAGGAGCAGGTGCTCTCACCCTTTGGTCAGGCAATGCTTTTAGAGAAACACAACATATCATTAAGGGGAACAAGGAAGTGCTAGGGTATTTCTTGAAACAGGAAAAATTAAACAGAACTAAGCACAAAGCTCATAAATAAAGCAGTGATTTTTCTTATCTTGGTTTAGCCTGACTTCCTGTATCGCTATTTTATTTGTAGCAGGCAAATACTCTCCTGTTCAGTGCAAATAGCAGTAAAGGGTGGAGTTCATTACCATCACAGATATGATCCTTTATTTTCTAGCTGGGTCTTGGGATAAAAGAGGCTGTCATAAAAAGGCATCCTAAGGAAAACATTACCCGATCTACAAAGTATGTCGCAGTGACATGGACTTGTCACTGCTGTGGATTGTGTGTGCGGAGGTGTGCATCTGTACACCTATTTTTAACAATAAAAGCAAGACGGTATAGCACCAGGTACTTTGATGTTATCTGAACATTTTCAGGTCAAGGAGCTTTACTCTCGCGGGCCTCAGGCTCAAGCTGTTGATATGAAGCACTTCACTGACATCACAGACCTGTGTGTATTACAGCGTTATATTAGGCATTGCTTTGCTGTGAAGTTTGTGCTCTTTTTTTAACCATATGTTCCCCTAACCAATCTTGACAACATGTCCAAATTTGGCAGTGATGGTGAACAGAATATACAATCTTATCTGAACAGCACACTCAAGCCAGGCCCTATTGTTTTATAGAGGCAGGAAAAGACGTCAGTCTGCAAAAATAGACAAAGCATTTTAGGATTACAGGATATGACATCATATTAAAAACAAAACAGGCCATGCTGAGCATGACTGCAACATTTTAACCATAGAAACCCAGTGGCCAGGGTAAGCAAAAAGTGCTAAATCCAATTTGAAAAAGTACCATATTTGTTTCACAGACACTTCTTTAAAAAGAAGTTGAAGCAGGTCCTTAGTGCACACCTGAGACATATTTTGCATGGTTCTTATGAACTTTTCAAAGTCAGATTCAAGCTATTTAAAGGTGCATTTTTAAGCTTTTCCAGCACCTTTCCGCTGAGGTTAATTACAAAATGAGATGCTCAAAATGTTATTTCACTTCTTCATCCTATTAATACAGATCTTACTGCGCTATAGAATAGTGGTTCTAAATGTGGGGGTTGGGACCCTCAAGAGCACTTTCAGATGGTTATGGAGAATAAAAAAATATATATATGTAGTTTTGCAAGCAGCACAGAATGAAGAGCCAGGAAGCAGCTTTCAGCTACATCAGCCCCTGAAAGACACTCAACATGAGGGAAGCACTCAAAAATATGCAAAATACAGCTGTAACAGCCACCTCACTCATGGTTAAATCTACAAAACAGACTTTTTCTTTATGTAAAAAGCAAACTATTCAGTAAGATAGCAATTTCATATAAAAGTAATGTAATTACAGTTTCAAGCTTTTTAGGCACTTTATCAAACCTTTAAAAGACTACATAAAAATATTTTCAAAGACTTCCAGCATTGGTACAAACTCTTTCTTTCTATATCCCAAAGTTTGTTTCAATGTTCAGTGTCACAAATTTGTTTCCATCAGAGAGATCACTTTTTTACATTGTGCCTTGAAAGTCCAGGCTGTCACCTACTGTAGGTTTTGTTTTCATGACTTTAACTGGCATTTCTTTGAGCCACTGAGAACTTGCTTTATGCTGGATTTATGCCATTTATGCCAGACAAAGAGAAGATAATAATAGCACTAGTTCTCATATAGACATAGACAATCATCAACTCAAACGATACGCCACTCCTGTTGGAATGCAGGACCTGTTACTGGTGTCATATTCTCAGGAATGTTGCCTCTAGTAAAACTGCTTATCTGTGTCGTCCTTGGTGATGAGAGTTAAAAACAGAATACAATCAAGAATCTGTAGAGACAAGCCCCAAAGGTGACGGCATCTTTTAAGTAAGAAAGAAAACACTGATACAGACAGGTCCAAGTTTTCAAGGGTTCTGGGTGAAGGAAGGGTTAAAAAGTGCCTGAATGCGGTTGTCCCGAGCAATCTGAAGGCATCCCAAGTACTTGCTGCTAAGAAGAGAAAATATTTAAAGTTGGAAAAGAGTGGTGAGGATTTGAGAGGCTTTTTGCCCTTTTCAGATCCGTTTTCACATGCAAGTAAACAGTATTGACACACACTGGGTTTGGTAAATGCTGCAAGTTAGCTGACAATACTGAGAAGAGAGCTCTAGTTAGAGGAAAACACTGTTTGTGGTGCACCAAGATCCAGAGAAAAATCACAGTGGGAAAATGAAAAGACAGCCAAGACAGAGAAAGAATGACAGGGTGTTAGATCAATGCACAGACACAGATCTTAAAGGTAATGTTTGGATTATTTGAATTGTGTGAAAACTGATAGTTGGCGTATTACTTACAGTAGACGCCAGTCAGTATGCCCCAGTTTGGAGAAGCAGAGAGCGGCACCAGCAGTGAAGCTAAGAAATGAACTGCTGTGGACAGGGTCAGCAAACAAAAGGTATTTTAGCCACTTAAAAAGTGTCATCCAAAAAAAAATCTATATTAGTTTCAGTGTATGCCATATTTAGAATATATTCATTGCTTTACTTTGCCATCAGGCATTTCAGATGGGAAACCGCAATTATATAAGACAATATTGCTCTCTTCAGACCAACCAAACTCCTTTGACAAAGTCAGTCATTTTACCTCACAGAACATAGGGGTTGCTAGGACCAGCAACTCCCTGGTTCTGTGAGGTAAAATAATTGAATGTGTCAAAGGAGCTTGGTTAGGAAAGAACGATATTTGGCTTATAGAACTACAGTTTCCTATCAGAAATGGCAGTCTGGCAGCAAAGTAAAGCAATAAAAACATTTTGAATATAGTGCATACTTAAACTAAAAGTGATTTTTTAGATAGACCTTTTCAAGTGGTTAAAATACATTTTGTTGCTGACCCTGTCCACAGCAGTTCATGTCTTAGCTTCTTTACTGGTGCTGCTCTCTGCTTCTCCAAACTGGGGGCTTATCAATTGTCATCTACCATATACAACCCAACTTCAAATAATACGATCTATAACTTAAATATTGGGCACATTAGCCTGCTATCAACCTGTGACACTCCCCTCTATAGCCACATGTCATGCACACAGTCTGCCCTAGCATGGAGTCAGTAAAAATGGTGAACAGGCCCCCAGTGGGAGGAAGGGAAGTCAGTGATTTGAGCCTATGTACATCCTCTCCACAATAAACACACCACAGCCTTTAACTGGCCCACCAGAGACCACCAGAGTGTGTGTGTATGTGAGTGAGTGGGCAGACAGGACATGGGTCATGGTCAAACATGAAAGATCCCCCATAATGTGGCTATGTGTCAGGAAATAGAAGGAGGAAATGAAGGAGAGGGAAGAAAGCAGTATAGCCCGAGATATGGCAAAAGGGGTAAGCACAGACAACAACGCGACTGTACATTTGTCCTAAGGGGATGACTCTATGTGTACTTTGAATTTCAGGTCAAACCCTGCATGCGTCAGATCTGGACAGCTGCCATCTAAGATGCATCTGAGCTGGTGCGGTTGGAGCAGGTTATTCCCCTCAGGCCCTGGCACTGAAATTTTCTCATGATTACAGCCTCACTTTCTAGATAAACTTCACTTTCGAGGCCTGTTTATTAGACCAAGACAGTCGTGGTTGCTACTTGTCCTCGTCTCAACTTCGATCCCTACAGACAATGAGTCAAGCATTCAGGGCCCAAGCAGCTTCATGGGGCAGCTGCTGTGGTCATGAGTCTGAAAAACAGCCACAGGCACAGAGAGAGCCAATTAGACTAGACTCAAACACTGCAGAGCATTGTAGTCGAAGGAAAGCTATGTTCTCTCACTTCAATATGAGAGAGATCTGGGATCGTATTACGGAAACCTCCTAACTTGCAGATCCTGTCTTAACTGTTTGGTAACCATAGCAATTACGGTTAGAACCTGATTTATGAAAAAAGCCAGTACAGACAATCAGTTCATAAGTCAATGTTGCTGTCCCACCTATGAAATGTGTATTACACAAACATCCTAACATCCCAAAATCTGAAATAAATTGTCCTAATTTTTAGGATAACTGTTACGCTGGCCTTATTCTCACTTTTCAACCTGTAGTAGTAGCTTTAATTTACTAACTAGCTAACAGTAGTGTTAGCTAACAGTAGCTAATGACGCATTAGCTAATCTGTTTAATCCATATGGCTGTTTTTTTAATTGCTTTTACAAAACAGCTGCTGGATGTGGCAGAGACAGTGTCTGCCATCTTAGCACATTTTCTTTCTTTTTATTTCTCATGATATCGCCCGAGTCAGGAAATCAAGTGCTTATCATTGTTTTTGATTTATTTTTTGTATGTTTCGATGTATGTTTCAGTATGCTTCATTGATTAAAAAAAGACAATAGTAACACAGTTGTTTAGCTCAAGAGAAAAGAAAAGTAGTGTCCTTTACTAGGCAATATAAGGTTGTTGTTGAGTAAAGTCTGAGGCCTTGTTCATCATTGTGCTGTGGGATGTTTGGGTGATCACAACATTCAGAGTTTGTCTGAGTTGTCTGTGTCCACATATTGAGCATTGTAGTAATGCAAATTCATTTCTGGCTGCCTCGACAGACTGCTTCTTTAGTCTTTGTTTAGAGTTGAAAACACAGTTGGATACAGCTGAGCCAAACAGCTCTTACAAGGGTTTGGACTATGCACCCTAGGCAAGGCACCATATAACCACCAAAGTCCTCCTCTTTGGCTGAGGGCAAATTTAGTTTCTGCTTAACAGCAACAACAGTTTCTCAGAGTAAAACTAATGTGAGCAAAGTCAGTCAGGACACATTTGAGACACACCAGGTAAGAACTGCAGTTTGTCTGAACTGGATGCAGAAACAATGTGGACATGTCCAGGTCAGCACAGTGCCTGAATTTAAAGAAAAGGTGAAAATGAGAAAAGCAGATTCCACCTGGTCTGACCAGTGACAATGTTGGTGCTCTGGTGGAATGAAAGGCCTGGGAAACCAGAATGACTCCTGTGCCATTGTCTTCACTCGCTCTGTTTCCTTAGTTTCCTGTTTACATATCCCTCCCTGTTAGCTCACATTCTTTTTGGGGGTGTAATGCTGAAACAGGTTAATTTTAGTGACCATGGATGTGTACAGTAAAGGCACACAAAAGAGTGTTTTATTTAATGGGTTAAGAGGATGGCTATAGTATTATTCTTCAGCTATAATTGTGCATGTGTGCTGTTTTCTGGCCTTAGTATCATCAGACATGTCAAAACTACACACTTTCTTTACTTAAATGGAAGTACAGATACTTGGCATGACTGAAGCAAAAGTGAAGAAATACAGGCTCAGAAATATACTCAAAGTCTAAAAGTAAAATGTAGCCCTCTTTGTCTGTTATGTCTTTTACATTGTATTTTATCTCGTAGGAGTATGGAATTAGTATGGAAACCTGTCCTTTGCTCCCATTGTCTATTTAAAGTTGCAATATATACTTTATCAACATGCATTAGGACTTCATAACCTAATTGACTGAATTGTATTTATTTTCTAATTTTCTAATCGTGAACAATTTCTACCATACCAGGGCTTCAGTTGGGAGGAGGGATGTTGTTTGTTTCTTATGTCTATCTTTCTCATGTGTGTTGATTTATGTACAGATGTAGACTCAAACTCACCCTGAGTGCATGTATGACCACGTCCTGGGCCTCTAGTTCTCCTTCCAAGATACTGAGGAGAGTCAGCAGCTCTGCTCTGCTTAGAGCCTCCACATTCATCTTCTCATCCTGAAGAGACAGAAAATAAGAAAGAGAAATGTTCTTACTGGTTGTTTTTATTACATAAAAGAGGAAATGGACACAAAATGCAGCCTGAATGGTCTATAAAAATGCTTCTGGGTATTGTCAGTGGATTTAATGGTGGCTTGTCTGAGTGCATTTTTCGGTGAGTGGCACAGAGCTGATACAGGATGGGACTTGGGGTCCCATCTGTGGCCTCGCTGAGTTGTGCTCAGGGTTATAAACAGGAAGTCATTAGCATATCTGCATGTTAAGTTGCTGAGGGACTGAGGACAGTTGCCTGCTCTAGTCAGTCCCCACTGTCCACTGCAAATGTTCAGTGTGCCAACAGTGTGGTCGTTTAAAACATCTTATTCAGTACACGCTTTAAGGCACAAGCCATCTCAGACTCCATCCACTGTATCCTGTGATTCATCTGCTGAGTCCAATCTAGTCATACAGGGTCCAGACATAACACACCTCACACAGCTGACATCATCCTTAAGATGAAGAGAAAGACAAAACAGAGTTGACACAGTTGACTTCAGCTTTTAAGGTAGGAGTGAAGTTGCTTTCAGGTTATTATCAGTGCCTTATGATAGTGCAGCTGCTCCTACAGAGTGTTAATCATGTATTTGACAAGGTACGTACAAGCTGTGAAGTCAGACGACAGAAGCTATAATGATCAGCCTGTCTCTCACACCTCACATCGTTCTCTCTCTCACACACCATGAGTAAATAAACTGATACGAAATAACAAAAGCTCGGTGCAGGATGCTTTAAGAGTAGGGCTGCAACTAACCATTATTTTCACAGTTAACTGCTTAATCATTCTGTGTCTAAAAAGTCAAAATAAAATGTGAAAAATGCTTGTCACAATTTCCCAGATACCAGGGTAATGTCTTCAAATTTCTTCTTCTGTTGAACCAAAAGTCCAAAACCCAAATATTCTTCATTTACTATCATAAATTACCAAGAAAAGAAGCAAATCCTCACATTTAAGAAGCTCGAATAAGCAAATATTTGCCATTTTTGCTTGAAACTGACTGAAATTATTAATTGAATAGTTGACATTTCATTTTCTTTTGATCAACTAAACCACTTTGTGTTTTAGCAAAGTTGCAGCAACGTCATCATATAAAGTACAGGAAATGTCATGCAGAGGACGTTGAACAGACAAAAATACCATAGAATACCTGATACTTTGTAACATTTCAACCATGTAGCAACAATCTAACTAATGATAATGCTGTAACCGGAATGTTGAAGTAACGTTGTTACAATGTCACAAATAATAGGTCACAATCGCTTCCTTGAAGGAAGAAATGCATAAACCCCAACATGACCCAGTTATACTGCTACTTCTTTTTATTGAAACTTTTTCACACACAACTTTTAGCACCATGTTATGAATAGTCAGCGTCATTCAATCTTTAACAATTAAATTTATATAAATTGCATAAATACATAAATGTCACACAACTGTTTTGTTTTTTGCTTCCTTGAGCTTAAAATAACTCCCTAAAGCTACCAGCTAGTTTAGTGTAGTTAAACTTTTATCTGATAGTTTAGGCTATTGGATTGTATCGGATCACACATTTTCTTTTCCCCCCGATATCCGAACCAGTGATTTGGCCAATACTGGACCAATACCGATACTGAATATCATATCGGCCCATCCCCACCACTGTCTATCAAAAAGTAGGTCCCAACCCTGTTTCATGTCAGCCTATTCATCGATCCCTCGTTCCATATGGAAGTGTCCACATTTGTTATGTTTTTCCACTCATTTGTACTGTTGTTCTTTTCCTTGAATTTGTCACCCGTGTGTGTTCATAGTGAAAGCAACTGTCCTCCCCTTGGCTTTAAACAAACCTCTCCTCTCCTCTTCACTACCACAGAAGGTTGAATCTCAAGAGTACTGTTTACTTTCTTGCAGCAGTGTCCAAATTCCTGGGTGCGCTCTGTGGCTCACCGCACATTCAAAGCAAAGCAACAAAGTGTGAATCACACATGCTCTGATATTAGCTACTTTACTTCAGATATTAGTGTGTGCTGGAGAACTTAGCTGTCAAAGTAGGCAAAACTTGCTTTATGTCACATGATATCTGTAAATTAGCTTCCATGGAAAATCATTTCAGCATTCCAGGGATGCCCACACCATGGGAATCATCAGTCAAGAGTAAATCCAAGAATCCCACTCTGTGGCCTATATGGTTTCATGTGGTAGTCTTTGCAGTTTGGCTTTGTGAGTACTGGTTGATGAACTAATAACTGTCCAATGTAAATATTAAATGTCTTGTCATGAAAGGGTACACTCATGCAAACAAATTAAGTCAATTTAAAAACAAGTCTGTGGTGAGTGTCAAAAATGGCTTTATGTCGCTTTGTCCTTGTGTGTGTCTGTTTGAATGTATTCAGACACAATTCACTATTTTCTGCTCCTTTTTTCCTTCTTTTGAGTCATTTCTCTCAGGTTTTCCCTCTTTTGAGTCATTTCTCACAAGTTTTTCCTCCTTTTCAGTCATTTCTTTCATTTTTTTACCCCCAATTTGCAGTCATTTCTCTCAGGCTTTCCCCCCCCACCCTTTCCAGTCCTTTTTCTAAGCCTTTTCCCTCTTTGCTCAAATTTTCTCGGTCTTTCCCCTCTTTTCAGCCATTTTTCTAAGGTTTTTCCTTCTCTCCAGCCGTTTCTCTCAGGTGGCAAACGGAGTCTGGGTCAAACTTATCCTAGCTGAGAAACCAGGAAGGATCTGTACTAATGTGATCACCGTACAGTCAGGACAGACGGCTCAGTGTGTTCACAGCAGTAAATGATCGCTTGCAGTGGTTGCTGAGGAACAGCAGAGGATCCACCTGCCGCTGGTCCTGCATGGGCCTTTGTCTGACACAAGGGACTGTCATTATTTTCCGTGTTTCAATTGCAAAGTGTCACAGACATCACAAAAACACCAAATTAGCCATTATCTATATAGATTGCCTGGAGTGATAATGGCACAATCAATACTGCATCAATATCACTGAAGTAGCCTACACACACCCATTAGCCTGAAAATGAACCCAACATGACACCTCTAGATCCCAGCGATTGTTAATCTCATCTCCGATTTATCTAAATGCTATTTTGCATTATTATTTAGTATAAAATCCTATGTGTTTTGCTGTAATGGTTTTGAAGTTTCACTTAACCAGAAATGACAATGACTACGGGCAAATATTAGACTGAGACCTGTCTATGGACTTTTGTATCCTGCTTTCTTACTAAAAAAACCCGACCAAAATGGAGATAGAATTTCTGGAAAATATTTCCACATTAGCCTTCCGTGTAAACATACCTTCATACGCTCTGTTCTGGCCGCATTAATTGTTCTCCAAATCCCAAAATGAGGGTCCACAACAGCATGAATCAAAGCAGTCTGCTGTCACAGGCGCTCTCGCTCTGAGACGAATGTGAACAACAGACGTTCAGTGACGAGGCCGCCAGCCAATCGCAGGGGCGTAGTGCAACAATCTGACCAATAGCCGGCTGGCTTTTCGCTGGGGGCGGGGACAAGGGCGTTCCCGGGTCTGTGGGATAAACCTCTTTGTTTCGGACGTCCAGTGTTGATTTCTGCACACTTCTGATTCCCAGGGACTTTTTAAAATATATATTCAGTGTTTGCAGATTCGGTCTAATGATGGCACAGTATAAGCGCATGTTTGTCAGTTATGACAGGCAGTCTCTAAGTTTTAAGTAGCTGAGTGCGCTTCATTTGTGGGGTTTTTAATCTAGGCGCCACAATAAAATATAAAATCAGTTAAATAATGATTGCGAACTATGTCCCGGCACAGACAACTGGTTAATTTATTTCCTGTAACGAAAGGATATTTCTGAAAATCTCCTTAAAATTGACGCCATGTGGGTTAAATAGCTTGCATCGTCTAACATGGTGTTTCAACTCCCCTTAATGGCCAAATGACTGTATCGCAACACTGTCTGTGACCTCTCTGATGTGTATCACAGGTGAGAGCATGCTGAGGGCATGTCAAACCTGTCTTCCAAGTTTTCAACATGTTTAGACAGTTTAGTGTAGTCCTAGTATTAAATTATCTGGTTTTGTAGCTTTAGGATAAATGAAATAGGACTACCCTGCTAGAAAAAGTGGTCCCCAAAACGTTCTGGGAACGTTTGACTTGGTTCTGTGAATGTTGATTGAACATCCCTGCGTAACATTCCCCAAGTTATTCTGATCTAGAACCACCTTTTTTGTATTGCTGCCAGAACATTCTGGGAGGTTTAGTTAAATGTTTCAAGAAGGTTACATGAAAGTGTCCCTTGAAAGTATCCTATAGATGTTAACATCAAGTTTTTTCCTACTTTAAAATGTTATTGTTACATTGCCATAGCATACTGGGAAGGTTGGTTGAATGTTCCTGGGAGGTTATTTATTACATTTCCCCTTTCCCTCCTAACTTTCCCTTGATGTTAACGTGGCAAGTTTTTCCTGATGTAAGACCAGCATTCTTATTGTGTTATTAGAACATTGTTGTAAGATTAGCTGAATGCTCAAGAAAGGTTGAAAATTTCCCCTTAACATTCCCTGGAAGTTAAATGTTTGCCTCACATAAACCAGTAACTCTCCAGACTCTTCTGGTAATGTTAGTTCAATGTCCAGGACAGGTTACTGGAATGTTCCCAGGATTTTAAAAGGAGTGTATTTGCCTTGTAAAAGTAACATTGTGGTTACACTCCCAGAATGTTCTGAGGTTTCTGTTCTGGGCTTCAGCTGAATGCATGCAATTTCTATTGTGATGCTAATGTAAAGGTCACAGTCTTGAGTTTAACTTAGCTTAATGTTAGCTTAATGTTAAAACAAAACTAATGTTGTGGTTATGTTCCCACAATATTCTGGGAAATTCTCTACTTTAAACTTTATAGATTTTGGGACATTTTGAGAAAATTACATTGCAGAAAAACATTTTAAAATAGAAACCTGGAACATTCTGGAAATGTTGTCAGAACATTGAGTGTTAGCTGGGTAAGTCTAATTTGGGATGCATTACTGACACTTTACTGAAGAAGGATTTATTGGCCTATGATGCATTTATTAATTAGGTAGGGTTTAGTTGCTTTTTATTCATTTGTGTGTCAATGATCTTACACATTTGACATTTTGACATGAAATAGCCTAGCAGGGTTAACACAGGTGTTACCAATGATGCCAATTAGACTTCTATTCCATTTAGTGAAGCAGAGATTTTCCAGTTAGCCAACATGCACAATAGCAGCACCCTGACTCTGTTTAACGTTCCAGGTGAATCCATTGGGACCTGAATTAGTATCACTGGTAACACCCGTGTTTACTCTACTATTTCATATCATTATGACAGCCATGCAAAGGTCTATTGGAGATCATGGCTTAAAATGTTGATGTAGGAAGTGCTGGTTTTGTCAAACAATATGGGAGGACATGGTGGCTGCTTGAAACAAAACCCTAACCTTTAAAAGTAGGCCACAGTGTGAAACAGAATAGAAAGAGCCTGGGCAGTAGGCTTAGGAATAGTATTGTTTTTGACCTCTCCTTTTATTTCCCTACTTTTTATAGACTCGGTCTTACTGAAAAGTAAGAACAGTAGAAACCTGATAGACGAGATGTTTTTGTTAAAGATCTGCTCTAAACAAAGCACAGACATTGTTGCTGAAAGACTAAAATTTCCATAACAGTGTTCTCACATGCAAGCCTGCATGTCTGTCTCGCCGCTGAACACAGTAGACTGCTGATAACTCACCCTCTACAGAAAGTACTGAATGTACTATAAATCCAGAACACACGAGGACATATTTCAGTCAGAGTTGAGTCTCATATTCCTTAGCTGAGTTCCTATAATATTTTAAAAGATGCAAAGTGTAAACCACTTGTTGACAGGTTTTACATGCAATGTACTGCTGCTGGTGGTTTATTCACTTCCATGTCATCATGTATCATCATGTGATGCTTGTGTCTGTATTTCACTGGCTTTGTATTTTTCCAGTGCAGCTGATGTAACATGATGGCACAAGTCGCAATACTCCTAAGGTTCCTCTTGGTGGAAGAAGTATCTAGAACCGTTATTTAAGTAAAATTAGCAGCACAAAAATGTAAAAAACAACAACAATACAAGAAAGTAAAAATACATTCAAAATTTTGGTAATTGTAATTTATACAGAAAAACTGCCCCTGTGAGTATTATTATTTATATTACTGGATCATTATTATCATTACAGCTGCATTGTATTTTTATTGCGGATGCATTCATGTAAAACTTTTTCTTTAAATGTTGAAGCAGGTGAACGTGGAGCTCATTTTAACTACTTTACACACAGTTGGCTCATTTAATCTGCAACATTGCATCATATATGAATGGATCATAACTTTTATAGCTATAGCTGTTAAGAAGTCAAGTACATCATAGTCCAGTAACGTGCAGTATCTACCTCTTAAATGTGGCATAAGTATAAAATGGAAATAACTTATATGACATATGTAAACATAATGACTGCAATTAAAATTTCAAATTAAGCACACATAGTTGCAGATTACTAAATTAGATATAGCTACAGGTTTGTCAACATCTGTCTAAAAAGTGACAAAGCATCAATGCCACTCATAGTATTTAAAATATTATATTTATAGAAAACACAGTCACAAATGAGATGCAAGCATATCTGTAATGTTATGTTTTATCATTGGTATCCTTTTATCTTTGGTATTTTAATTTTTTAAATCACCATTGTTGTGTTTTATATGTAAAGCACTTTGTAACATTGTGTGACAAGTGCTATAGAAATAAACTTAATTATTAATTATTATTTTAATGTATGTGATGCCATGAGTAAAATGTGATGTATCAGTTGAAAGGCCATGAAGGGGAAGAAAATGAGATTATGCCTGTTTATATTGTCCCCTGAACCTGGCTCACTGAGGTGCACTCTGTGACAAGCTCTCAGCTCCACCCTCTCCGACTTGTGAAATGAGGAGCAAAGGGCACATGGAAACAAACTAAGCTGGATTACTGCAACTAAGCACAAACTCTCTACAGTGAGTATTTGCATTATAATAGTATTCATGGATATTTGTCATAGTGATGTAGAATTTTATTCTGGTATAAAAGTCTGAGAAGATTCTGTGTCACGGGTAACGAGGCATTTGGAACACTGGTTCTTTCACATATTGGTATTCTTTAATATTCAAAATATCAAAAATGATTACAGTAAAATATATAATCTGTTAAAATACATGGAGAAAAACAACAACTGTGTCAGTAAATCAGAATGACAACAAACACAATCAGTAGCAGGGCCAGCCCAAGCTTTTATGGGGCCCTGAGCAGAATTTGATTTGATGACCCCACCATGTCACCAATAGACTATTGCCAATGCTTGATCATTTGCACTCCTTCTGTAAAATACGTATCTATTATCAATTTTATTAGTTGTAGCTGTGGGTTACATCGTACCAATGCCAGCCTGGCATGTTTTTACTCTTCTATGGTTTTTGATCTTAAAAGGTAGGAAATTCTCAAGAGTGGCCTGGTGGTAATTTGCCATTGTAAATGTTACTGAAATCCTTACTGAAATTATTATAAGCTGTTTGTTATTTCAAATAGTCTCATTTTATACATTTTAAATTTTATGTTGGATGCTTGAAAAATAAAGGAAACTTTCTTTCATTCATTCTTTAAATGGATCCTATAACTATTGATATAATGCTCCATTTTGACTTCTAAATGGTACAGTATACGTGCCTAATGGTGAGTGGGTTAGTTTGTGCGTGTGTAGTACAGAGAACAATTTTAGAAAAATATACGTTTTTTTTCTCATAAAGGCAGCATAAGCTGGTGATTTGTTTTGGTAATGAAGCAGATTAATGGGAAACTTGAGCACAAAGCAAAAAAACAGTCTCCTGCTCGCAGTGCCTACATGTACCAGGATACATTGCATTATCACCATGTTATCACCACTCCAGCCTGTAGGTATTACTTTGCTGGCCAAATCATAGCATTAGGTGATAAAAATACGCACCTAGCACGCCCCTGGTTACCCAGAGGTGGAGACTAGAAATCCAAGCTGAACTAGTCTGTAATTCTGTGGTCTTTAGAAGAACAACAGCTTTTGCAGCAGACAAATTCAGGTTTTTCAGTCGATAAAACATCAACACTGACTAGACATCCACATGAAAAGAGCACAAGTTTCCCTTTAAAGTTAGAACTGGCAGGTTACAGATAATCAGCATGAGCTTGAGGGAGAATCAGCAAGCAGCTCTGGGCTCCAGCTTCAGCTTGATGGGATTCTTCGGTGTGGTAAATCCATCATTTCCCAGCATCAATGGAATCTAGGAAAACGAGAAATGTGTCACAAATTAAGCCCTACCAAAACTCCAGACACCCAATCACATCACACATCAAAACCTGTCACTATATATTAGGAGCACAATTACTGAAAAGATCTTCTCACCTCGGTCTCCTTGCAGGTGACAAAACTGAAGTTCTGGAGGATCTCCACTAAAGCCAACTTCATCATCATGAGAGCAAATCGCATGCCAATACAGTTCCTTGGCCCTGCTCCAAAGGGCAGGAATGAATAAGGATCTATGTTGTCTTTGTTCTCCTTGCTGAACCTGGAGAAAAGATGAACAAATATTTGACGTTTATGACCAGAGGTATCAAAAGAACACACATTCTTTACTCAAGAAGAAGTACAGACACACGTGTAAAAATTACTCAATTAAAAGTAGAGGTAGTGATTCAAGTGCTTTACTCAAGTAAAAGTGACAAAGCACAGGATCTAAAATGTACTCAAAAGTATAAAATAAAAAAAGTAGCCCTCTTTGTCATTACATCTTTCTACGCCTTTTCATCTTAATACAGCTTTTTCAATTTTGATTTGTCTTGTTTCATCTTTTACATAGTTTTTTGTATTGCTATGTCTTTTTCATCTTGTTACATCTTTTTTTTTGTCTTTATTGACGCTTTCCTCCTCTTATGGCTTATATGTTATTTATGTCTTGTTACATTTTTTGTATGTCTTGATACTGCTTGCTACATCTTTTTTTGTCTTGTTAGGTCTTTTGTGTCTTGTTACATCTTTATGCCACATTATGTCTTTTTTTTGTCTTGTTAGGTCTTTTGTGTAGTTAGTCTTGTTATGTCTTTTCCATTTTTTTCATCTTTTGCATTGTTTTTATGACTTTTGTTGTGACTTTTTTGACTTGTTACATTTTTTAAGTTTTTTACATCTCTTTTGTCGTTACGTCTTTTGCATCTTGTTGGGTCTTTTATGTCTTGTTACATCTTTTATGTCTTGTTACATTTTTGCATCTTGTTCAATCTTATGCATCTTATTATGTCTTACACATATTTTTTGTCTTGTTACATCTTTATTGTACATCTTTGGCATCTTGGTAGGTCTTTTACATCTTGGTAGGTCTTTTACATCTTGTTATGTCTTTTTCATTTTGTTTGTTACTTTTTATTTCTTTTGATACATGTGCTTTTTCCCCATCCATTTAGATTGAAATCAGTCTTGATGTTGGGAAGGCAGCGCACAATGGTGGAAAATAAAAACACTCAACAAATGCACTATAAGTAAAGTAAAAAGTCTTGAAAATGAGTAGAAAGCACAAATCTGTGTTAAAATGTAGGGAGTAAAAGCACAGATTTGCAAGAAAAATAAATACTCAAGTAAAGTACAGATACCTGAAACTTCTACTAAAGTACAGAACAAAGTATTTCTACTTTGTACATCACACCTCTGTTAATGACGTTTTGGTTAAATCTGTCCTTAACCTGTCATTAATCCAGTAGAGTACCTTTCAGGTTTGAAGACCTCAGGCTCAGGCCACAAAGTTGGGTCACGTTGGAGAGCGTAAACTGGTATCATGATGACAATTCCTTTAGGGATGGTCACACCATTAATTTCCACGGAAGCCTTTGACACTCTCTCTAGCCGATTACCAATAGGGTACAGCCTCATTGTCTCATTCACCACCATGTCCAGGTATTCCATCTGCATCAGGGCTTCATAGGTGGGCTGACTCTGCAGAGAGGTGCAGCATAAAGTTGTTTTTAGTTGGTAGCACAGAATCACTTGATGATAAAAACAGAATTGGTCACAGTAAAAAACAAAAAAACAAAAATCAAAACCTCAAGTAACCTTTTCTGGGAAGGTTTCATCAATCTCATCTTGCAGGGTCTTTTGGATCTCAGGGTGGGTTGCCAGGTTGTAGGCTATGAATCCCAGTGTGCTGCTACTGGTTTCATAACCAGCAAAGATGAATATCATGGCCTGAGAAAGGATCTCATGATCAGTCAGTCCTGGAACACAAACACACCATCATTTAACTATTCCCAGTGAGCACCAACTGGGTATTCAACATTGATTTCTATTTGAAATTGGTCTGAGACCTCTTTTTGCTCTCTTTATAGCTAGCTAAAATGTGTTTACACCATCATCGTGTCACAAAACACAAATTTGTTCAATTATTTTGATAATTTGTTCAATTGTAAGATGAAAGAAAGAAATATTTCACTGGAAATCTGTTTACACAAAGATGTAAATTCAACTCATTGAATGAGCTTCCACGACATTGTAATGGGAAAAGTTCTTAATGGAAAATAAAGAAATTGTGCTTCTTACTGGAGCCTAACACGTATGTGCAAGTACTTAAGCATATTGTTTAAAAAGCTACAAAGTTGCTCACATGTACAAGAAGTTGTGGTGGATGAGTAGATTAAACACAGGACTTTCATCCAGACATCTGGGTTTTGAGTTTTGAGTCTTTGTGGTATTTTTTTCAATTTGGATGTAGTTTCTAAATGAGGGTCCAAAGCAGCGATAGGCCAATATTTACAAATTGTTAAGGATGAAAAATGTCACTGTCGCAAATCCCAGTGAAAAATGGTCTAAATGTCAACATAAATTCAACGTATTAAAATGGTCAGAAAATAGTTTCACTTTTGGGCCTATGGAAAGGCTCGACATGTATTAAATTACATTGAAGTACACCTGTTGTTTTATATGGGTGAGCGTGCACCAAAACCGGTATGAGGCACCTCAAGCTGCCTTGATGCTCCTGTTTCAACCATGTTTTGCTTTTGGAGAGTCAGATGAGGACTCAGTGACCAACACAGTTTTGGCTACAACAGTAGCTGTTTGGAGAGCTACAAAAAATAAAATGGTAAGGATTAGCTGTAGGCCTACTTTATGGGAGTTTTACCCATCTGGAAAAAAAGACATAAAAGAAAAAATTAAGTATTAATAGTAACCTGTCTCTCAAAATACTGCTAATTGACTCATCAAATGAAGTGCATCAGTTATTGTTTTCAGTGTGTTTGGGCCTGAATATCTGGTGGGATGATAAAGGGCTGTCAATGGTCGTTTACTCCAGACCATGATGACCCTGACTGAAACAATGTCAAAGCTCTCTTAAACTATCAAGTAAAAAAAATCAAATATATGGATAAATGTGAAGTTTTTAAAAACAACTTTAAAAGTAGTTGTTCACAAGGTTCAGGAGCTTTTAGACACACAAAATCACATCATTATTAACTCCCCTTAGTTTTGCTTATGGTCCAAGACTACCTGACTAAAAGAAGAGACAGTTCATCCGAAAATCAAAATTAATATTCTTCCTCTGGGCTGTAGTGCTATTTACCCATCTAAATTGTTTTGGTGTCAATTGACACAGAGTTTTGGATATATGTCTTGCTTCTCTCTAATAAACTAGAGGGCACTTTGCTTGTGGTGCTCAAAGCGGCAAAAAAAAAAACCTGTACCTTGCAGTTGTATGCCTCTGCCAAACAGACAAGAGGCCCCCAGCTGACTGCAGAGAAAATAATTAATTTGAATCCCTTCATCTGGTTTCTCTCTGTACCTTTTAAGGAGCTTGGGTCCTCTTTGTTGGCCTCTGAAACCTGAGCATCCACCATCAACTGCATGAAGTCCACTCGGTTCTGCAGGACAAAAACAAGTAGAAATCCTTTTGTGATTTTCCAATTAGCGTTCAGGGGAAAGGTTGGGAACACAAAATCTAAAAAACTGGATCTCCATCCATCCATCCATCCATCCATCCATCCATCCATCCATCCATCCATCCACACAATATATACATTACTTTGTGTTCATTCTTCTGCCGGTCTGATTTGATCTTCCTTAGAAAGTTGTAGAAGAAATCCAACACTTTAGCAGGGAAGAATGACACATCCATCTTTTCAAAGATTGGCAGCATAAACGGAAACAGAACTGAAATGAATAAGAATCAAAAAGATATAGTTAATTCAGGGCTCAAGTGGAAAGGCTAGACATTCTGGTTAGAGAAAAATGTGCAACATACCCACAATCACTAGCAAGGGATTCAGGAAGTTGAACTTGACCATTTTCTTGATGTTTTCTACGAAAGGATCAGAGGGTCGGTTGATGGAGTCAATGTCCACACTGAAGGCAGTGCTGGTCACAACATCCATACTGTAAGGTCCAAATACTCTGCAAAAAATGGCCAACATGTCATTAATGATGATGATAATAATGAATTATAAAATAGAACACAATTTCAAGGAGCTTTAGTGTAAAACATAATCAGTTACACATGGTTTTTATGGTTCATTTATTGTATTACTTTTTGCTGGTGTTAATGTAAAATAAACTATTTCCACATAAAGCTGTCCCTGCCATCGCCATGTATTGCACACACACTTTCACACCTTCATTTCTCAAACCAGGAGATCTATCTCCTCACTTAGAAGTCTTTTCTCTTAGTTTCCTCCAGGTAACTCTGCCGTCATACTGACACCACTTGCGTTTCTGGTGCATCTGCTTCTTAAAGGTGATGAGAGCTGCCTTTCTGATTGGTTTATTGCATGTTTGGCCTAAACTCATCTGTGAAAATTAATCAAGGCACTTGGGCACAGCTGATAGGTGTATCCCATTGTGCGCTGCTGGCGGGACAGGATCAGAATAATATCAGGCCCATAGCCTCAGTACATGGGGTGAATGCTCTACCAACTGAGCTACCAGGGCACCCGGGGCACCCAGCTTTTTAACTCTGTTCACTGATTTGGGTGAAAATCCCAGTCATATTCTGAATAGAGGATTTAGATCATCAGTAATAATTTCGTAACCATCCATGGTTGACTGACCAGGAGCTATGAGATTGTGAAACTCCTGTAGAAGCCACAAATCAGTAAGATATCAACCTTGTTTTTAAAAACATAAGTTTTATTTGGGATGTCATGGTGAAGTACAACACTACCCACAATCCTAAAGTGTAGCAATGATGTCTCTAATTGGCAGAGCTCGCGGTTATCATGGAAATGGTCTGGGCAGTTGCACTAGCAGGCTGGCTAGTTTGGTTCCTAACATGAATTGTACAAATAATGTCCTTATACTGCAAAGAATATAATTTATATACACACACAAGACAAACTACAACCTATTACAACACTGTTACTAATAGTGTAACACCATAATAATGACAAAAGTTAAATTTAAAGGAATAGTTTCATTAGTTTCACAAATGAAAATTCAGTCAGTACCTTTTAACTCTCATGCCGATTGAAGGTCGGGTTTAGTTTTGTTAGTCCACAAAACACTGCTGGAGTTTCACAAAAAAACAATAGAATAAAAACATAAAATGCCTCCATACTGCTCATCTGGTGTAATACAAGTTTCCTAAAGCCCCAACATGCTATGTTGACTAAATAAATTTTATTTACACCATGTTTTTAGCCTGAATATTCACTGTAGATCTTTAGCTTGGAGCCACATTCACATGAACATGCACACTGTCTGAAGTGGGTGTGTGTGGCGTGATGGAGTGAAAACAGCATGTTGGGACTTTAGGAGACTTGGATTATGTCCATTGTTTGGGAGATTCCACAACACTGTTTTCCTGTGAAACTCCAGCAGTGTTTTGTAGACTAAAAAACTAAACCCGACCCTCAGTTGGCATGAGGATGAGTAGATAATGACTAAATTCTCATTTTTGGGTGAACTATCCCTTTAAGAACAAGAGGTATCATTTGCAATAGTTTAGGGGATAAGTAGTTCCTTCACCTACAATAATTATGTACAGTCTTGTACCATTGCTTTTTTCCTCCATTTTCCAACATTTTTTGCTCCATATCAAATGTTTTTTTGGTCATGATTTATCTCATAGTTGGTTGGTTTGGTTCCAGGCTTAAAAATCTGTATTTAATGATTTTCCAAAACATCAATGGAATGGATGAATGGGAAATTCACTTCCAGAACTGGAGCCAGTGAAAAAGAACAGAATAATAGTGATGAAGAGTTTGTGCTTAAATCTCATCGCAAACAAGAACATCACTCACTCTTTAACCTCGATGACTTCATCCGCCTTGACTTTCTTGTGAAGACTCTTGATCATGCTACTTGAGTGCTGCAACATTATCGTGTACATCTGCCCCAAAAGTAAATAACAAAATCATTAAGTCATTAAATATTTCATTGCAGATGTAACAGCATGAATATCACACATTAAAACTGTGTTAAAGCTGCAGTGTGCTTATTAACCTCTTTCAGTCGTCCACTGGTGAACGATGGGGAGAGTATACTGCGGATCCTCTTCCATTCCTCATCTTCTACTACCGATACAGCATCGCGTAATGGTCCATTTAGGCCCACATCCTAAATCACACACACACACACACACACACACACACACACACACACACACACACACAAAGGATGCCTCCTTTACATTGTGTTCCTCAATTAGTATTGAGGTATTAACTTAGGAAACTGGCCCTGTAGTGTTTTTCCTTTACCCGTCTGTTGGTGAAGTTGGAATAACACTCCTTAACCAAGATTGTTTTGATCATAGCTGTGTCCATTACGGCCAGCAGAGGCTGTCGGCCATCGTACAACCTAGTAACGCAGCAGCAGATATTGTAGCAACTCAGTTACAGCCTGGAGCAATGCACGTATATATTTGGTCTGATAAGTCTTTTACAAACAATGTAAGCACACAAGCACACACACACACACACACACACACTTACCCCCACATCTTTCCGTACTTCTGGTAGCATTCTGTGTCAAAATTGTGGATGCCCTGAGGAAAAAAATAAGAGACAAAGCTATTGAAACAGTCAAAGTTTATCAGCAGAGTATCCACTTAGATCACTGTGCCAATCTAGCAAATGTGTCTCACCTTTCTGTACTCCAAAAATGTCCCAATAAAGGGCAAAGGTTTGGGCCCACTGACACCTATTTTCTTGAAAAAACCATAAGGAGCATACCCATACCTGAGAATGAAAAGCAGGATTAGAAAACAGATGCAAAAAAACCCCCAATCTGTTATCATTTTTCTATTAAAAAACAAAACAAAAAAACTTACTATTTACTGTTTATCATTTTTTCTTTCTTTTTTTTAATGTTGTTTTTCATTTATGTACGGTGGGAAGGAGAGGTGTGATAGGTAGCTGGGTTGAGGACAGGGCTGAACAATTTTCATTTTCATTATCTACCGCAATTGCAGTTATTCTGGCTGATAATGCAATTGTGATATTTTTTGCGACATTAGAGGTAATGATAATTTTATCATCATTATTCTTATTTTGATTGAAAAATGTTAAAATGACTATGGTGGGATTTTTTTTAATTGCAAGAATCAGTACCAAATAAAGTGTTGTTGATGTTTTTAAGTCTGCAGAATCTGATTTGCAAGACAGGACATCTCTGCCTCACGATCTTCATTAATTTAAAAGTTTTTTGACACACATTTTGCCTTTAACAAATATTGAAGCTCCTGCGATTTGCAAATTGCAGAAAGCCTTGTGATCTTCTTGTGGTTTCGCTAAAATTTTGATTAAATTGTGCAGCCCTAGCTGGGGATCATAAATGGCACAGTTGATTGTAATGTTCATGTTCTTGGTATAGTGTTGTTTTTACACTGCCCATAATAATATAAATATGCTTTTTCAAAATCCATCTGTTATCACAACAGTACCTGCCTGTATCTGACTATTCTTTGCCGAAATTCCTCCAGGCACAATTTCTTTCATGCATTTATCTTTGTGTAGATTTTCTTTTATATTGCTTATCCTAAGTGTAAAGAAATTTAGTTTAAAATAATATGGATTCGTATTGCAATTATTGTAAGATTTCTCTTTACTAGATTTGCATCATACCTGTTATCATCCATGTCAAACAACTGTAGCTGTCAGGCTGTAATAATGAATCCACTGGGACATCATCCGGTTTAAACCGAACAGTGAAGCCTACAATTGATTGTCTGGTCCTCCACTCACTGCTCTATTTGATCGCATTTATTTAATTTGATCCATTTTATTTAACTTGTTAAGTATTTTCTCCATTGGTGAGAATTATGATTATTTGAATTAAGTTTTTTTCTTTGCTTTGACTGCGCTTTTAATTTTCTTCACAGTAAAGCATAAACAGTATAATTCAAACATTCAATCTTGAAAAGCGTTAAGAGTAGACAGTAGTGAAATAATAAAACTACCTGGAAGCCATTTTATGACTCACATTTTATAGCCCTTATGTCATTTTACCTCAATGAACCTTCACTTTATCTGTTATGGGTCAAGCTGTGTTTCACACTCCCTGAAATGGTCACAGACAGTGGGCTATAATTTGTATACACTGCATACTTATTACTATTAAATGACACGTCAGGATGTCTGCAGTAAAAAGGGTCCACTGACATTTAATACAGCTGTTATTATGTTCTCAGCTACATCTGTACTTAACCAGTCAAAATGTCAGGGGAAGGATTTGTAAAGGTTTTATTAATTCAAAGGACCCTGTACACCTATGGTGCTCTCACGCAGGTGATTTTAATTATTTTGGCTGATTAGACCTCCTCTCAGGAGCATGTGGGAGTGCACAGACTGAACTTGACTCGCAGACATCTCCCTGACTTTCCTGTTAGCTCTGTTGCAGCTGTTTAGGTGGGACATTAGGACACTAGGGCAACTGTCACACACTCAACTTCTCCAGTCAGTAGGTATTTCTTTCTGCCTGGGGAACAAGAGCAGGATCATTTCACTATGGTAGGAAAAAAAAAAGATTTTGAGGTATGAAAGTTACTGTTTAGATTTACAATATTTTTCTACTGCTGCTTAAATTTGAACTTGGATCAATTTTATCTCTTGGCTATTGGTTAAAAATTAGGTGTTGCTAGCTAGTATACAGGATTTTATCATGGCTGCAAGATCAGGGGCAACTCTAACACTGAGTTACAACTGCCCCTGAGCCACACAACCCAATATAAACACCTTGTTTGTCTGTGTTGACATACTTTTCTGTTAGAAAATAAGCATATTTCATTAAATCTAAAAGTAAAATATACTTTTAATTAGAGCCCGACTGATATATATCAGTCGACCAATATATTGGCCCAATATTGGCCTATTAAAGCTATATTGGTCTATACTGGTATTGGCATATGCTGTAACCACTGATTGTTTTATTTGCTAGATTTATAGACAGCAATTTAGATGTATTTGATCCTTTAAAAAATTGATTTAATATATACATATATTTTACTCTTTTTTAAATTTATAGTTTCCTGTTTCAGTGTCCTGATATCATTTTGGACAATAAAGTTTATTGTTTAAACTGTAAAATAACGTGCCTCCATTGCATGTCTGAATCACAAGTGTTAACCACTTTTTTGGTATCATCATAAAAAAAACACATATTTATGTATATATTTAATATTTTGAATGAAGAATATCAGCTGATATGTCAAGATCAGAATTTCTTTACTCCCTAATATTAGCATTGGCCTGAAAAATGCAGTATTGGTGAGGCCATACTTTTAACTCAATTCAAATCAATAAAATCTACCATCCTAATAGTTGCCTAGACTGCAAAAGCTACAAAAATAGAAACCAATTTTGCTTTGAATGCATATGATGCCAGACATCTAAAACAATTTGAGCCCAATGCAAAAAAAAAAATCTTGAATAATATTATTAGATACTACAGGATTAATTTGAATAACTTTGAGGAATGCTTTTATTTGAGATACATTGGTTTTATGACTGATGTTTTCACTATTACTATTACTTACTAACAGCCAGTTGTAGCACTCTGACTTCTTGCATTAAATTTAACATTAGTCTTGTCCTCATTAGTGAGAATAGATCAGTTGCATCAGTGCACATATACATGTGTTTCTTATATCAAAAGATGACTAGTGTATTTCAAGTAGCCCATGAATTATTTATGAAAACGTAAAAAATGTTAGAATCTCCCTGGTCTCCCCTACCTCATGTCTGGTGACATCATATAATCATCATAACTCTGCCCAACTTCAACTTGACCAGAGGTGTATTGAAATTGAATGCAGCCTTTAGAAGCTATCCAGACACATGCACTTGGTTCACCCACACATCTGTTTCCACTTATTGTTCCTGACTGACCTCTTCTGTGGGGGGTTGTGTATTAAGTGACATCTCCCTTTCATTCCTGTTCATTTTGCTGCACCTGTTGGGTGGGACGGTTTACTTTCCCCATCAAGAATGTGATCACACCTGTTATCCCACCTTTAGTCCAGTAAAATCACCGTGTTATGTAACAGCCTGAGCTGTTGTCGCTATTAATTGCGTAACTGAAGTCGTTCCCAGATTGATTCTACATTGCAACATAAAAACTTGAGCTATAACTGGCTAAATTTTATTTACTCATACTTAGAGTAGGTCTAATTTCTTGTCGTCTCCTGAGTGTGCAGAAACAGTTTCTAGATTAGTTTGTTTCGGTTCCTCTGCTGACTTTGCTGAACATTTGCTCCACAACAACTTCAGTTTCAAACGGTTTTTC
>JAJHUR010104393.1:0-13842 GCA_027495735.1 Lutjanus campechanus | reverse complement strand
TGTCCCTCTAAACATGTGAAACTCCACAAGGCCACCAGGGGTCGCCACATACTTCCACTTCATCAGCAGATCCACTTGTTAGTGTCATTGTTCTTGTGGATGGAGACCAAATAAGACCCAGCTGAACTGGAGAGGGAGTGTGAGACAGTGTAGTGTGAGACAGTGGTCGTATAGTCAGTGTTTAACATCATCAGAATTATCATCTCCAGCACATTGTAAAGCCTCTCTGTAGGTAAGTACTGGAACATTTTCTCTTTCATGATAAACAGGCTACAGATGTTGGAGAATCTGAAAACTGCATGGTACAAAAACCTGATTTAAGACTTATTTAAGGATAACTGACAGTGTAGGGATGGGTTTATTGTCTGCTGTGCTGAAAGGTTTTAACATTTGGATAAATACAAGCTAAAATGTGTGACATTTTGTGCATACGTGAGCACCTGGTAAGTAGTAGTCTGTGTACAGGATGATCCAAGACAGCACCGTCCAAGATATTTAACATTATTATATTGTTATTGTTTTCATATTGATATTGTTTTTATTTCATGTTAAAAATCATTTCATAGACTGACACGTCATCAGTTAAGCAAACAATGTCAAACCTAAATGCATAATTAATATAATGTATGTTTATAGTGATACTTATTGAATAAAGTAAACACTTTTACTTGTACAGACAAATCTTCATTTTTATATTTATATAGTGTTATGTTTTTCTCTATTTCATTCCATTTTTACTTGATTTTCATTCTTTTTCTTTACCTTATTTACCTTTTCTTGAAAAGTGGGACAAATCATATCCTACCAAAAAAAAAAAACTGTAAAAATGATTAATTCCAACACTATAATTCCAATTTTTTGGTTAAAAAATTCTTTAAGGGTCTGTATAACGAAATATATGTAATTTATGAAATGTTTTAGACTGCTTTCATTTTTTTTTATTTTTAAACTTGCTCTGTGCCAGAAAACAGCCCCAGACAAAATTCACACCTTCAGACAATTTAAAAATGTGTTAAAACCCTTCAAAATCTAAAACTAACAATACCTACTAATAACATAAGTATAAAAATGTACTGTTTTAATTAGGAATGCTCCTGGTGACTAATTTCCCTGTCAATAGAAAAAACACTGCCAAACTGTGCTGGTTTTACAAGCTGTCATCTGTCCGACTTCACTGATAATAACATCCAGGGTTACCTGGGCCACTGGGGCATACCCGCTTGTGGCATATGAGGGGCTGCTGTCTGATGGGGCTGCAGCCCCGACGGGTGCTGCATAACATTGTAGAGGCAACAGATAACTGGCATGTGCATGAATAAATTATTGATAAATAATTTAAATTACTAGTATTTCTGGTGCCAAGTAGCAAAGGTGGCGATGTTTAATCTTGTAGTTAATTGTTGTGTCCCAGATTTCTGTCAACTCTGTCAGATTTTTTTCAAAAGTATGATCTAATCAGGCATTAAAAGGGTTACCTATATCCTAAGGACCCCTGTCTCACTTCCTGTTTTAAAAAAGGCGGGAATACTGCTCAAGCACTGGTAAACTTTCTATTTTTAGACAAATTCATTAAATAATATTGCTATCAGATGTGTCTCAACCATAACATGTCGACTCTGTAGACATTAAGAGAACTCTGAGACACTTTTAAAAAATAAGATGGCTGCTCACTACAACTATGCTGGGAAATGAAAAAAAATGAACATTTTCTCGACTCTGTAAGACGTCCATGAATAATGAAAAATCTTATCACTATAGGTTGGCCTGTTACAGAGTAGAAATCAAAAGCCTACCAGTGATTTATACAGTGTTATTCTTATTCCAGTTTTACATGATTTTTTTAATTTTATTTTATCTTTACATGATTAATGCTCTTACTGCTGAGCTGACCTGCTTTTCTTGATATTTTACTGAGTGCACGTTAGCCTCTTATGGGTAATAAAACTGAACTGAACTGATAATCCTTGTCCTTTTCACCTCTTTAGAACATTTAAGCTTTTGAGAATGGAGGTGTGAAAGAAGAACAAGCAGCTTGCACAGTTGCAGGGCTTCCTCTCACACAGTCATCGTGGTGAGTTTGACCTGAGGGCCATTCCTATGGTGGCCAGCCAATGCCTGGCCATGGGCAACGGTTCGATAAAAGCCCCACGGGCTGAGGAGAACAGCTGCCTGGCCTCCAACCACACTGACCCTCCTGGCCTGGACACAGAAGTCCTCAGGTTAGTACCAAACGTCATGAATATTACGTACTGTAATTTAATGGGTTAATGCATTATCATCATCAAGGTTAGAAAAGTATTAACATGCATCTGTGACCAGTAGGAAATGTAACAAATCGGATCCCTAGCACAGTTGTGGTGGCCAGTACTTGACACAAATAATTAATGAAGTTGCTAAACATATCAAGATTCATTTCATTTGTTTTTTGGCTTCTTGACCTTTGTTGCTAAAATGTGGAAGTATATTATCTTTTTTTGTCTCATTATGGTTGTTTTAATCTGAATCTTTCAACACATCCTCATACCTAAACAATAGTATGGGTCGATTGCCTAGGATTCCCAAAACAACATATAAGACCAGTGGAGTGTACCAGGGACTAGCAATTTATGTGTGTTGCCTAGTTTTGGAGATATAGTCCATTGAGATGTCAGCCTTCTCTCCAATATAATGGAACTAGACAGCACTAAGTCCTATGGTGCTCAAAGCACCAAAATAGTACAGCAGCAATGTCTCTTTCCAGAGATCATGACCTGGTTGCTCAAAATAATCCACAGACCTTGTGAGCAGTTTCATGTAGGAACTACTTATTTTCTGCAGTAGAACTACTTTTTCTTTCTAATAGAAATAAAGTAGTTCCCACCTGAAACTGCTCACAACAAGGTCTGTGGGATTTGGACTGCAGTACCACTTTTGAACACTAGTCTTTACATATGTCACCTTTAAATCTGCTTGCATGGGATCATTTCAACCATTCTGACATAATTAACAGCTCTCACCTTCACTCAGACACCACCACAATTTTTTCCTACACTTGGATCACCTTGATTGGATCAATGCACACTTTGGTGGGCTGTCACTGACCCTTGCCTATGTGTAGACTGAAAAAGTACGGAGGCTGCTCTACAGATGGCAGTGAGTTCAATTTCTGATTACATTTGAGGCAAAATACAGCATGCAGGCAGTTTCAAACAGGCCTCATCTGTAACCTAGACATCCTCTGAGTGCAATGACAAGATATGTTGTTTATTGGTGTGAATCCACACTTACCTTTTAAGGTTCTACAGTCACACGACAACACAAAGAAACAAACTGATCAAGCAGCTGTAGACCAGCAACTCCTGTGTTCTGTGAGGCAAAATTACTTTTTGTCAACAGAGTCTGGTTGGTTTGGAAAGAGTGATATTTGGCTTATTTACAGGTGGTTTCCCATCAGAAAATGCAGTACAACAATACATTACTTAGCTTCTCCAAACCATCTACAGTATAGGTAATACACTGACTAAATACCTCGTGCAATCCCTCTTGGGTTGGGCCAACAGATGATGTCATTGCTGATGACCGACAGTCATCAACCACTGTAACACTGGGACACTGCTCATCATTGCACTATATCTCCATGTCCTGTTAGTTATTTTCATAATTCCTTTTGGTACCCAGATCTACTTATATGGTTTTGCATGCAGCCAATCAAGTGTTCTTCATAAAAAGAACCTTCAAAAAAAGGTATCAAATGAAGTACTCCACTGGTATCGGTATCACTTAAAGGGTACTGGTGTTGGTAGTGGTATAGTAACACATTGGACATTGCACTATGCTAACTTGGTAGACATCGCTTGACCCTAAACCTGACAACTATCCCTTGTTAAGGAGTTTTGAGAGTCATGTTTCCAACTACTTTCTCCATAATTTGATTGGTCCAACATGGTCAAGCTGAACGTTCCCAGCTTTATGTTGAGGATGATGTTTGTGATCTTGCCTTTATGTGTGTTCAGTGTCTTAACCAATTGTGATCTTCAGGTTGCGGATTACCCACCTGGAGGCGGAGCTGGCACGTCGGGACCAAGAGTTTCGAGCCCAGGAGCTTCAGTTACAGTATCTCCAGAGGGAACTGGAGGCCAAGATCTCCCAGATCGACAAGCTCCAGGATGCCATCGGCTACAACAACAGCCTGGGCCGCTCTCCACCTGCCCTGTGCCACCACAGCCACCGCCGCTTCAGCGTCATCAACCAGGGTCCCAGCCGCTTCCACAGGGTGGCTGTGGAGGTCCACCGCAGGCTCAAAGCAAAAGAGGGTGTCTCTGCTGAGCCCACCTCAGAGAACTTCTGTGGAGGGTTCAGAGCAGCACACATCTCCATCGCAAAGGCCGTCCGCAAAGACTCACAGTAAGTTAAAGGGACACTACAACCAAAATCTGTGTTTTGAATGTGAAACACTCCCTCTGTACAAGTGAACTAGACTGTGGCTGTGAAAACTTCAGTTTGTGATAGTTGCAATGGATCACATTAGTGGCCACTTTTCTCAATGGGGTTAATGCTTACTCATGAACATGGTAACACTTTATATTAAGGTGCCTGTAATTAGCGTTAGTTAATAGGTAATTGTTAACATTATTATGTATTAATCATACTATAGAAGTGGGAATAATAGCATAAACATGTTCATTGTTAGATTATAAGACATGTACTATATAAACACTTCTAAAATACTTGATAACCGTTTATAGACTGGTTTAGAGTTGCAACGATTGATTATGAATTGATTATTAAATTAATCACCAACTATTCTGATAATCAATTAATCTGTTAAATTATTGTTTAAAGGAAAAAAAGTCCAAATTCTCTGATTTCAGCTTCTTAAATGTAAACATTTTCTGGTTACTTTACTCCTTTATGACAATAAACAGAATATACTTGTGTCATGGGAAAAGAAGACTGATATTTTATAGAACAAAAAACAAATTAATTTATCAAGAAAATAATCGACAAAGACAACTATTGTTAGTTGCAGCCCTAGATTGCTCAAGAATGTTAAGAAAAGCTTGTCTTATAATACTTAGTATGTCACTGTTAAACCTTTACTAAGTTTGTGTTGTTGCTTTATTAAGATTTCAACACACTTTATGACATTATACATTCATTAGCAGTTAACTATGCACTTTGTGACTACCAGATCTAAACTGTGAACAGTGCTTATTAAGGTTAATAAATCCTTTATTATTCACTTAGTCTATTAAATGTTAAGACGTTTCTTATAAGTGCTTATAAAATCTTATAATCTAACAATAAATGTGTATTATGCTTTTATACACATACACATATAGACTTATTAACACATATTAATGTTAATAAGCATCTTATAAGGGCCTTATTACCTATTAACTAATGCTTAATACAGGACACTTTATAAAATATAAAATGTAATCATGAATGTGTTTGGCCTGTACACATTATACAGGGATCAGACTTATTACAGAATCATGACTTGCAGAGTTCATAATTACATCCTCAGATTAATTTTTCTGTGAATGCAGTGGGCTGCTGTAGCTCGCCACCTTTCATTGCTTTGAAACATAAGTGATCAGGAAGTGAGAAGCTGTGAAGCGTTCCACATGTTATTTGTCTTCCATTATAACTCAAACTACTTTTCACCCATGATAATGTTGGCACCTGATGCCCCGTGTGTTGGGTTTTTTTTTATTTAAAAAAAAGGAATAAATTCTTGCCTGCAAGTAGTCAAATGAAAACACCATGCTTTTGAAAATTTTAGACTAATTAGGAAAAAACACACACCAGTACGGTTCCAATGGAATTTGCAGGTGTAGAAGTTCATTTATTGTTATTTTGCAACAGAAGTATGTTTAATTTAAGAGTTGTAGAGTGCTGCAGGCATGATGTATTTTTGTAGGCCAACCTGGAACCCAAATGACTGCTGGATTTTCGACTCACCAATGGGATAATTACTGACATATTTTATCTTCATCTCTTCAGCTTGTGTAGTAAAAACCCATTTAATAAAACACACTGACTTCAAGGCGAAGGAACCAGAGGTACAAAAATACCAATTCATATTTGGATTTTAGGACTCATACCTGCAGCACTCTATTAATCCCAAACTTTAATGCTACAAACAATTTCTATTGTGTTGGAAAATGATGTCACGACTGATTGGTAAGGCTATAACAAGACAAAATAACTGCCTTGTGTAACAAATACTGGCTGGAACATAAACACAATGCTAGACTGAATGATTTAACTAAAACAAAGTGAGAAGTTGGGCTTGATGTCTCTTGAAATTAAAACAGAAATATACAAACTTAGCTGAATTAAGCAGTTTGTTGAAGTGCATTTGTATTCACAGAGTGGTGGATATCCTGATCTATTCAGGCCCCGTTTACACGTACACGGTTATTTTCAGAAACGGACATTTCACCCTCTCCGTTTTCAAAAATAATTCCGTGCACACGTATCCGTTTACAGAAAACTTTGCGTTTATACGAACCCGTGTATGTCTGCTGCGAATCCATGATCACCATAGCAACATGTAAACATAGGTCACACTTGTGACGCGAGTGCAAGTTCTGTCGCATACAGTGACGTCTACTGCCTGCGTTTTCTCCGTTTTGATCCGTTTACATGCAAACGTGTAACCGGAGTTTTCCAAGATCTCCACTCTGGCCGGAGTTTTTAAAAAGCATCGTTTTCAGAGGCGAATTCTCCGTTTGCGTGTAGACGAAGGGTGCAAACGAAGGGATATTTCTCCGTTTCTGGAAATAACCGTGTACGTGTAAACGGGGCCTCAGTCAGAATAAAAACAAAGAGGACTGCAAATGTATGCATACAGTGCTGATTGAATTCAAACAAAGCACTGAAAACTCAAGCAGGATTCTACTCAAGCACCTGGATATTTCTTTGCAGAACCACTTAATATAATTGCTGGGGGGGACAACAAAACGACTGCTGAGACGACAGAAAATGTCAAACAAAACCACCACTTTTGACAGAAGTAAAAAAAGGACGTATTACTTCAGTGGAAATCAACAAGTTCTTCACTTGTTCTAAAATGGTCCTTTTGTCATTTGAACAGTTGAACAACTGATGGGCTGTGATCAACCCAAACAGAATATTGTTCAGGAGAACGAGGCAGCTCTGACAGGCTTATATAATATCTCCCACATCTGAAAGGCTGTATTAGCATGGCAGGATAATAGAAAGAAATGGAGGGAAACAAAAGGCCACGGGATCTAAATGCAGGGTCTGGGTCATTATGGGCTTCAATTACACAACCTATGCCGCCTCCCTTGCCCACTACTCTCAGACCCATTCAGCACGCTCCTTTTCACTGAACGCACGAGCACATCGTCTGTGTGATGTGGTAATCAGGGACGCACACAAACACACGCTCTGGGAAATCTGCTGAATAAATTGAAACTGAAGACATTAATGCAGCGGCCTGAACCCAGGACACACGTTTGCAAGAGTCTATTGGTCTGATAATGACAGTATGCATATAGTAAGAACACACTGAAAATTAAACAAACTCTAGCATCCGATTTATCCTTCGCTCATGTGCAGTCAGGTTTAAAGACCAGGAGGTTGGCAGCTGGGTTACGGCTGAACATGTAATCCGAGACCTGAGACCTAGACGTCTGAAACCTTTATGATCAAAAGAGCCATTTTTGGCCAAAAACAATCTGTCTGGAGTCACCTCAATTAGAGACTGTTCTTTTTTTTATTATTTGGCATCTATAGCTGGCTTATGGAGACTCAAGAAGATGAACCACCAGCAATAAGAAAAGGCACTGAGCTGTAGGCTGTGACACTAGAACTTTACTTTGGACTGAAATGTTGAGCCCGAAAAAGCCCAAGCCTGACAAAATTCTGTCGAACCCAACCCAAACCTGTCCCTCATTAGCATTTTTCAGCTGATTGCAGACCAACATTTTTCTTACCAAGCCGACCTCTATGTAACAAACAGTAGGAGTCGGCAGTGACAGGGACAATACAGGGAGGGAATTTGAATTGGCAACAGCAACATTTGGGGAGAAAAACAGACAGACCAAACACGACATAAGCCCATGAAATATGTGAGCAATACGGCCCTACGCAAACCCGTCAGGTCCCATCAGGTTTGGACACAGAACTCAATTTTATATGATACACGTTTTAGTTGAGAAGATATTAAAATCTTTTTTTTTTCTACATATTTTTTACAGTTGGAGAATGTAAGAATCACTTTAATAGAAAAAAAAATAGTTGAGACAACTCAAAATTTCACAGTATTGTGCTGTAATAGATTACTGAATTTTAGCCCAGCTCAAAATTTTGACTTTTGAAATAAACTTTGAAAAGTTTTGCTGACCTGTAGTCTATAGTTGAATAATTAAGCTTAAAATGTGTTCACATTTTAGAGATATTAATATATTCCAATATTGTCCCCATTAATAATATTTCTTTTTTCAACCACCTGAACCCACCCACTACCCCCTTAAAATCCTAAATTTACTTGAGGTCTAATCACACATCAAATGAATTAATTTAATAATTCACACACAAATTCTCAGTTTGACACAAAGCCATTAATCTCACTTATTCAGTAAAGAGTGATTGATTGGCTGACATACCTTTGACCTTACAAAGCAGCTTTTTGGTTCCAAAGATAGAAACTATTGTATAATGTGCAGACTGTAAACCCCCGTGAGGCAAATTTGTGACTTGTGATACAAGACTACATAAATAAACCTGATTTGACTTTGGCACTGTTTGTTTCTGCATTTGCTTTCCATCTCAGCACCAAGAAGCTCATCAACGATGCCATCATGAACAATGACTTCCTGAAGAAGCTGGAGCCACAGCACATGAGGGAGATGGTGGACTGTATGTATGAGAAGGTTTACACCGAGGGTCAGCTGGTCATTCAGGAGGGGGAACCTGGGAACTACCTCTACGTGCTGGCAGGTCAGCTCAACACAATACGTAGCTCTGATGGGACGTCCTAAAGTTGGAAAAGTAATGTGTGGTGTACAGAAATCTTCATTTCTTTTAATGTAAAGAAGAAGAAGATCTTCCAAAACATGCGTGTATCTGATGCAAATGAAGATGATAAAATGATTTTGAGCTGTATGTTGTCCTCCCTGCAGTGGGCCTGCTGGAGGTCATCCAACATGGGAAGCTGCTGGGGGAGATGCGTCCTGGCACAGCGTTTGGAGAACTGGCCATACTGTACAACTGTAAGAGAACAGCCACTGTTAAAGGTGAGGCACAGGAGCATTTCTTTTAAATAAGACCAAATATCAGTCACCAGTTCTTTTAAAAAAAATGTTTTATTGATGTATATACAATCCAAAGAGAGCACCACAAACAATAGTAGAACGGTACACAACACCAAGGGATTATAAGAAATCATGGTTGTTATGTCTCACCTTTGGACAAGGGTGTAGAATTGAGTAGGGACAGTAGGGACATGTCCATACCAACATCCAGGAATTACTGAATTGCCCCTCGCAATAATTTTGATCAAAAAATCCATATATATCCACTGCTGTCTGGCAGTGTCTATGTTAGTAAGTGACAAAGCACCTGTGATAATTACAGCCACCAAACAATGCATTTTAAGTTCTGAAAGATTGCATGCTCCCCCTCATTATGCCTCACATTGGTTTGGTCTAGGGCTGCACAAATCGCAATCGCAATGAAATCACAATATGGCTAAGTGCAATATCCAAATCGTGCAACCTGAGACACATCGCAATTTTTTGAAAAGGAAAATTGTGTGAGAAAACAGCATTATAATGAGGTAGTGTAGTGGTTTGGTCCACTATCTAAATATAGCCACTGGTCACAGCCAAAATATACAGTATGAATTAAGTGACTAGTGACAAACCTAGTGAGTTATTCAGACCATAAGGGGAAAGTGAGTAATATACATAAATCTATTATTTTGTAACATATTACTATGCATCCTTTAATCTCAGTCAATCTCTGGCAGCAGCACAATGTCTCCAAGTCCCCCCTCGCTCCATGCACCCCAGCTATTGCTATTTTTGTGCTTTGTTCATGGGGACATGTGCCCACCTTGCCTTTGGGATAACATGCATGCACACATTCCCTAGTGCTTAAGTGCATCTTTGACAACCACATCCATATCATGTGTTTAAGGCACCTGCTGGCTGTACGGTTCATGAGCAGATATCTGCTGTAACAGTCACAGAGGGACTTATTAAACATACTTCAAAACTGCTCATCCGATTCCTACATACTGCATGGATGTTTACAACTGATGTAAACTGGAGCACACAATATGGTTGAACTAATATTGGTTGGAAAGTTCTACATTTTAAAGGCAAAATGTAAAATTGTCTTGTCTTAACATTGAGTTAATACAGAGCAAATGGAGACCCAACTAAAGACTGGTGGCAGAGGGAGGCAGTTAACCCGTTTCTGTTCAAAAATACACCCACATGTCCAAATTTGCCCAGACATGAGATCAATATCAATTTTCTCATCTCACTCTTTTTTTTTTTTGGTGTGAGTTGCAGAGTTTGGGAGATATCAGCTGAAGAGATGTCTGCCTTCTCTTCAATATAATAGGACTAAATTGCACTGAGCTTGTTGTGCTCAAAGCTCCAAAAAATACATTTGAATTCAAAAACCAGTGTCTGTTTTTTTCTCTTGTTCTGGTAGATTCTACTGCAGAAAGAAAGTAGTTCCTACATTAAAATGCTCACAACAAGGTCTGTGAATTGTCTTGAACAATCAGGTCATGATTTCTTCAAAGACACATTGCTGCTGAGGTTATCAATTGTAATTTTATTTTGGCACTTTGAGCACCACAGGACTTGTACCATCTAGTTCCATTATATTGGAGAGAAGGCAAAGAAACATCTCTACAGCGAGTATGTCCAAAACAAGGTAATAACAGTAAGGTCGTGTGCTGTTATGCTAAGTTATGACATAGTTTTTCATAAAATTAGAATTGGGTCAAACTATGGAAAGTACAACTGATTTGCGTTGAGAAATAAATTCATTTATAGATTAAAAAAAAAAAAAAGTTCAGTAAAGTTAGATGAGCACCACCAACTGAGATACCAAGTACTAGGAAAAATATTTGAAATGTTCTCTAATTCATGTGTTCATCAGTGTCAGCTTTGTTGTCTCAAAATGACCCATTTTATTTAGAAGGACTCTTCACAATCCTCCACAGTGATGATAAAGCACTGCTTTTAATCAATGTTAATGGTTCCACTCTCATCCAGCTGTGTCCCAGTCTCACATCTGGGCACTGGACCGCCAGACGTTCCAGACAATAATGATGCGGACCACGCAGGCCAGACATGAGGAGTACTTCAGCTTTCTGCGCAGGTACAAACACAGCTGACAGGTTCTCTGTGAGTCATCTCTCAACTACAATACAGACTTATTCAGACTTCACATGATTTACTGCATTCAGTCACTGAAATTAAGGTCTGTTTGTTTGATGGCATCCACATGGGTTAGTGATCAGCTGATTCAGCTGATCAACTGTCTATGTGGGATATTATTGGTTACCATGTGGGGTACTGTTTTGCAGTTTCACTGTATATTATCAAGCCCAACATCTGCAATGAATGAGTGTGTTTGTTTCTCCATCAGTGTGTCTCTGCTGCGAGGCCTGCCTGAGGAGAAACTGGCCAAGATTGTTGATTGTCTTGAAGTGGTGAGTGTTTCACTTCACACTTATGTGCACTTATGTGCTTTGTTTTCCAAACAGTAATATCCTGTTATTATATAGAAGTAGAGATATAGAATAGAAAGTTATTGTACAAGTTGAATTATTGTAAAGAATAACTGCAGTTATGTTTATTGCACAGAATTATGTAGTCAGTACTTAAGTATCCATTACACTATACATACCAATGAAAACACTGACATACAAATGAAAAACAAAACAAAATGCTGCAGCAGCACAGGTTTGGATTAATGATTAATCATAAATCAATTAACTGATTAAATGTATTCATGAATATTTAATCAATGGCAAATAAATGGCAGCTCATTGGCCACTGTTTTGTCTTGCGGAGCCATTTGTTGAGTAATGAAACTTAAACTTAAAATGAGAAAAAAAAAGATTTAAAAAAAATGAAAAAATGAGATTGTTAGCGTTTTCAGTTATTGTCAGGGAAAAGGCACAAAATTTGTAACCCTAGTTTGTAGAGGTGACTAAGCACTGAACAGAACAGAGGTTAAAAATACTAGTTTTTGAGACAAATACTTTGTACTTTTACTTAAGTATATTTCTAACAGCAGTGCTTTTACTTGTAACTGAGTAATATTTTAGCAATGTAACAGTACTTGTACTTGAGTACAGATTTTCTGTACTCTTTCCACCACTGAAAATGACTGACCTTCTGTCTTTTCAGGACTGTTTTGAAAAAGGGGAGCATATTATCCGAGAGGGCGAAGAAGGGAATACTTTCTTTATTATCGCCAAAGGGGAGGTGAGATATCTGCACAGTCTTGCCAAACATGTTCTCTTAAAGTTGATGTTTTCTTAATTGGAGGCAAATATTTGGTTGGAGCCTGGAGTCTGAAGAGTATATAAATCACTAGCCCTAATCCTGTGCTTGTGTTCCCATGGACTGAAGAAAAATCATCCGTCACGGCCCAAGCACTGTTCTAATTCAAGTCAAGTGTTCCTGCTCTTTCCATTTTATCCAGGATGTTTTGGGAGTTGACTTGTGTCACCTTTGTGGTTTCCCTGCACACATTTAGCATCAACAGAAGTGGGGAGGATATGAGTTAAACTCACAACTGTATCTGAAAAACCCATTACTGCTGTGTCATCAAATTTACAGTAGTTTTTTGTCTGATCTCAGCAGCCGTTTTATTATGTCCAATGATTTGTCCATAGCATTTTAAAGGGATAGTTCACTCAAAAATAAAAATTCAGTTATTATCTACTCGCCCTCATGCTGATTGAAGGTCAGGTTTAGTTTTTTTTAGTCCACAAAACACTGCTGGAGTATCACAGGAAAAGTTGCAGAATCTCCCAAACAATGGAAGTGAATGGTGACTAGTTTTCAAATGTAAAAATAACAACAGAATAAAAAAACATGAAATGCCTACGACTTATTTTCACTCCATATTTTACCTCTGGTCATTAACATTCCACCTGCAGTGGCTCTATGCCCCACCTGTGGGGCCCGCCTTATACTGTAGTCTAGGAACCAGTGATGTAACGCATCACAGCCAATTTAAGCATATTTTGTAAACCAGATCAGAGTTGAACAATTTCTGAGACATTAGAAGAAAAACACCATTCATTTCATTTCCCTACATAGAAATTTAAATGTATCACTGCAATAAAGCAATAAAGCACTCTAATGTTTTTTGTCTGTAGGTCATAGTGACTCAGAGTACTGAGGGCTTTGCTGAACCACAAGAAATCAAGACACTGGGAGTCGGAGACTACTTTGGAGAAAAAGCTCTCATCAGGTACAAACAACATACAACAGGATTTTAACTGAACTATAACTACTGATGCATTAAGTCCAGTTTAGTGGAAATTGTCTAATGTGCTTATATAAAGACAGTATTTCATCAAACTGCAGAAATGACAGTGTGTACATATGGTTTTGTTTGACTGAACAGTGCATGTATGTTTACAGTGAGGATGTTCGCTCAGCCAACATCATCTGCAGTGAGAACGACACACACTGCCTGGTGGTGGACAGAGAGTGAGTAACTGCATAGAGTTTACATGTTATTATCTACAGCAGGACTTATATACCAGACCATTTACAACATTCACAATGTAATGACAATGAAAATGGTCATAAATCTTCAAAAGTAGAATAAGTACATTTG
>JAJHUR010104392.1:0-15278 GCA_027495735.1 Lutjanus campechanus | reverse complement strand
GTTTGGTCTGATATAAATAAAAGATAATGGGGTAAATTTGTTTGTTCACTTTATTTAATGGATGCTGACAAATATACCTAAGTTGTTTAAAAGAAATCCTGTATGGGGAAAAAGATGCATCGATAATCGTGATAATTGTGACAATCGTTATAATCGTAATAATCATTATAATTGTTTAATAATCGAATCGTAGCACCCTGAATCGTAATCGAATCGTGAGGTGCCTAAGATGGCACACCCCTAGTATCCACTGATTTCTGGGATTCAAGATAAAATGTGAGTCGAGAGCACATCGTGTTTTCACAGTACAACACAAGTAAATACAAGTTTAAACATTATAGTATAGTACTTATTTATGCAGGTAATTATTTGTGTAGAATTAGATATCTATACTGATATAATAATCAAAATAAATTCAGTGTTTCTGCCTTTAACTGTTCACAGTTAAACATCAAACTCCTGCTTCACAAATTTGCTGCTTTTAATCATTTTAACTCATCTTCAGTTCAATAATTTAGGGGCTTTAGACTGTTGGTTGGACAAAACAAAACAGGTCATTTGAAGACTTCAGTGGAGTGCATAAACTGACATAATGTAATAAAAAGTTATCAGACAAGTCAAAAAGATAACTGCATCAATAATCTAATAGATGTTAAATGTTTTAAATAAAAGTGTAAAAAGGGCTCCAATCAGTTTGTATAAATGAACAAAATGCTTGAATTTACAACAAATCATTTGATCAAAAAATCATAATAAACTAAAATGATTTCATTCTAAGCCAAGCCTAACTCCCTTATTCTGTCCGTTTCAGCTGTTTCTTTGTGTCTCACTGCCGATACTGCATTTCATCATGTGTTCTTCACCCCACTGAAGTTCTTTCAGCCTTTCATCATTTTTTTTTTAATCATGGTGTCTCTCCAGTTCTTGGCCATGTATCAGAGTGTTTGAACACAACACAACCCCTGCCTTTGTGGGCGTTACACATAGTGACAATCAATTGATCACAAGTGGGACTGATCGCTCAGCACACGCGGGTAAGAGCAGATTTAGGTGGTTAAGAACATTTGATGCATCTGAAGTCGACTTCTCTTATTTTTTCTCTTACCAGATAATTAAAGAATTTTTTAAAAATGTTGCTGTATGAGGCCCAATATGAACTAAAGATCATAATAGTGCATCAGCATCTGATTACTGTAAAGCTGAGCAGTGTGAGTTTCGCTGCCGACATTGCTGCAACAACTCGCCCCTACAGATTCATGCTCCACTACATCAGGGGGACAGACCCGGGAGGCAGCTCAGGTTCTGGTCCAGGCTCTTATCGTCTCACGTTACTAGGACTTGCTCCTGGCTAGTGTGCCTGCACGTACGTGCCACCCCACCTCTGCAGCACAACCAGAATACAGCAGCCTGGCCGGTCTTCAACCTACCCACGCTACACTGCTCCTCCACACGCTGCACTGGCTACCAAATCCAGGTCAACACACTGGTATTTGCCTATCTTGACAAATCAAACACACACAATGTCCAGTAGCAACCGTAACTAAGCACTGCAGGCCTGTTCTGTATTTTGACCTGTTCTAAGACGAGCACTTGTCTGTGTGTCATGAGCTTGGAGGGTGGTGTCTTTTCTGTAGTCTTTCAAAAACAGAAAACACAAGAGCGCAGGTGTGAGGAATGGATTCACCTTTTGTCTTTATCATCTCTAATGTTAGCTGCAAACATTAGCATGACTGGCTAACTAGCTTACTACCTGCAGTAATGTTATCTCCAGCCAAACTTGTGTTAGACACCACTGCTTTTGCCACGGCTTATTCACAGAGGTTAGATTGGGATTTGTCACGTGGGGGGTTTGAGGAGGGTTTGTTAACACTGGCACCAGAATAAAAACCAAAAGGTTCTGTGACACTCATGTGCTGATCAAGCAGCCAGCATGGCCAGCCCATTATGAAATCTGCTAGTTAGAGCTAGAAATAGATGCTGCTTTTGTTTACTTTTCTGTAGAGTCAAAGAGCAACTGTTTTAAAAAGTCTTCTTCTCTATGTGTCATAATTATTTATTTTTTGCAATTCCTGAGTTAATGTTTTAATTCCTGAATCTTTTTTTTAAATATAAAAATAACTTGTGCTCGGTCTGTTAGCTTGATGCAAACATGTAACAAGAGTTCCCATTCATGTGCTAGCAGAAATTAGCATTGCAGCTGCAGTAATATTAGCTTAATAAACAGATCAATTTTGCTTCACATGCTGAACACTAAACAGCATGTGTACTCAGACTTTACTAGAAGGGGCGCAGCTACTGCTCAACAAAATCACAACTTTTTGCTGCCTGACTGGGATGGGATTTTAGTTTTCTTAAGTCTACCAGGGTGGAGATGTGTGATGTCCATGGCAGATTCTCTGAGATGTTGATTCCCAGGAACCTAAAACTGTTCACTTGCCCCACCTCAGCTCCACCTCAGCAGGCAGGGGTGTGTGTTTTTGCCTCCTTTCTGTAAAAATACAACAATCAGCTCCTTGGTTTTGCTGACTTAAGTACCAGGTTCTTTTCTGTGCACCACTCTGCAAAGATGCTGATTTCTTCCTGATATGAAGTCTCATTGTTGTTTGAAATTCAGTTGATGATGGTGGTGTCGTCTGTGAACTTTACAACAGAGTTTTCTCTATATCAGTGGCTGCAGTCGTGGGTGTACAGTGTGAACAGGAGGGGGCTGGGCACACAGCCCTGGGGAGCTCCAGTGTTGAGCACTAGCACTGCACACTTGGCACTGCGTTTTGGGCTATAACTCCCACACCATATGTTGCACATTCAAAAACCTCATATACACACATTCCCTGAAGAGCCCTGAATCACATGGGCCTGGCCATGCCCATTTCCGCCTATAATTTTTTTTCACAAAATCGCAAAAACTGGAAAAGCTACTTTTTCGAACTCCTCCTTGGGGTTTTGTCTGATCACTGTGAAATTTGGCACATACAGTCTGCAGATGGACCTGATCTAAAGTTATCAAAAGAATTATGTTTGGTCAAAATATGTGCAAATTATTAACGAATGAAATTTTCTAGCTAGCTATAAAAATGCAAACAGTTGGATATCTCGGTGAAAATAAATGCTAACGACACCAAATCTGAGATCCTTGGTTGTCATGTGACTGTGGGGGTAGGAGCCAAATTTGGTTCATGTTGGCCACTAGGGGGCATTACAAATATAGGACATCTATATCTCTTAAACGGCAACACCGATTTTTACAAAACTTGGTGGGTATGATGCTGGGTCACTACTGAGGCCATATCTTGAAGGTAATCACGACTGGTCAAAGTGGGCGTGGCTTATTATGAGATAAACAACAAACATTTATTTCAGCTCAAGTATTATGCTGAGGGCTGTGAAATTTACAGGGTATATATAGAATAGCACACAGACTGCCCATACCAAAAATTGTGCATCTACTCCACTAGGTGGCGCTGTGACAAACGCAAACGCATTTTGGCCTGTAACTTCCACATTTCAAATCGCATCTTCACAAACTTTATATCCACGTGTTCCCTGAATAGATCCGCATCTTCTGACACAGGCCACGCCCACTCCCACAGTATTTTTCTCTTTGTTAAGTCCCTACACGTCAAAAACCTACTTTTTCTAACTCCTCCTAGGGTTGAAGGTACATCTGCACGAAACTTTGCACATATAATCTCCAGACGTGCCTGATCAAAAGTTATCAAAAGAATTTTGGTACTCCAAAAAATGCGGTACTTATGATTAAAGATTTTTTTCCACTAGCTAAAAAACACATACTGTTGCATATTTTTGTCAAAGTAAAAGCTATCAACATGAAACTTGATTCACTTGTTTCAGAGGCTCTGTGCCAAATCTGGCGCAAATTGGCCGATAGGGGGCGCTATAAACAGAGAAAAATCAAGCGACACAAAAGTTCATCAGATTTGCACAAAATTTGGTGAGCATGATGTGGAGTCACTCCTGAGGCCAGCCGTAAAGTTTAGTAATGTTTGATCAAAGTGGGCGTGGCTTATTACAACAAAACATATTCAGCCTTTCACACTTCCAGTGCTCTTCCCATTACAATAAAGCGGCATTGATCCGGCCTGCACCTGCCGGCATGCAGGCGATATAGATTTACGATCGGCCGGGGGCCGAGTCACGCGGGGAGGCTTGGCCCCCGTTCATAACTGCTTGCAGTTCTAGTTATATATTATATTATATTATATTATATTGAAGTAGGAAGGCAGCAAGGAAATGTGGTCACACAAAACTAAAATACACAAAATATTAATGTTCCACAAAAAATGACAGCCACCATGTATTGCTTCAGAGCCTTAAAGCCGTTTTAGTCAGCTGAAGCAGCTGCAGTCTGTCATCGTCGCTGTACTTTCAGCACTGAAGTTGAGGCTGTTGAAGGGCACTTAGAGACATTAGCAGAAAAAAAAATCAAAATGGCTCCTCACCTTCACAGTTAAACTGTGGGACACACTCTTCATCTGACCACAATGCATCTCTCTCTCTCTCACCTTCATGGTCCATAGAGAAGTAAGACGGCCCAAGGCCATGGGGCTTTTAGGGCTTTGTGGACATCTGCTGATGGAACACACACTCCCTCGAGGACCACACACACGCATCGCACATTTTAGGCCAGCACAATATAATTTAAATGGAGGATTAAGAGATGTAAAAGGGACCATGATTATTTATAGATGACGATAATCAGAATGTTAATCCTCAGAATAAGCAGTGAGGATGACTGGGAAGGTTTCATGTGCGCATGTAAATGTTAGTACGTGTAGCAGGTTACTTGGAAAAATCAAGTTAGGCAGGAAATTACAGAGCTATTTTGGAATCATGGCTCAGTTATTTGAAGAACATATTAGTGAAGTACAATATGTTGCTCCCTGGTTATATTATTTTTTTCCAGATCATCTGGACAGAGCCCAGATTTTCCTGACAATATAAACATCTTGTATTTCTACCAGAAGTTCGATGTTGCTGTGTAAACCTTATTAAGGCTCATATGGAGGACACTTTGTATCATTTTTAGTTGCACTTCAGATGTAATTATTTTGCATACAAGGATACATTTCTATATGTAAAGGCCAGCATCCACTCATGCCTTCTCTGCTCTGCTGTACGTGCCTGGACCCCATTTCCACATAACCATTGATCTTAGACATTAAGAACATTTTCCAAGAGCATTTCTTTGAACACTCTTAAATTTCTAAATGGCTTTCCCCGAGCATTACTTACAAGAGAGTGCACAGACATGATGTTAAGAGCTTTTTAACACTTCCTCCGCCATTGAAGAGATTTTCCGTCATTCATGATAGAACGCTTCCCCTCCATTGACGAGCTACACCAATACGTTTTGTGTTTTCATTTGTTTACACACTTGAGTGCTGTTACGGGTCTTGTATAGATGAGACTACAGACAAATGAATTTCCCCTTGGGGATCAATAAAGTATTTCGTAAAAAGGTACAGCTGTTCCAGTTCCAAAAACAAGTGAAGAAGAATAGCCGCCAGAAATGGCAGGATAGAGTTTAACCACAAGAAACAGCAGCATGGGACCAGCACAACTATTTAAAAAATGCATATTTTGACCAACCTGATCTGGATGATGAGTGTGTTGAGTCAAGTCAGGATCACCATGAGAGTGAAAGTGAAAGTGACTCTGACAGAGGTGATGGAGAGACAGTGGGTCTCACGCCAAAATGTCTCATCAATATTGCAGACATGCCAGGGGGAGACGGATAACTTTTTTCATGAAAAGGACCAACATTTCAATGTTGATAATAAACAAATTAAAGAAAGAGGCTAGAATAGAATATCTAGAATGTTTTTTGTATATAAAAACTGAAGCTCTGTTCCTTCTTCTGATATATTCAGGGGGTCTTGAAAGCATGGTAAATGCTGGCACTGATCGGCAACTTAAAAATAAGATAAATATATATATTGATGTGCGCAATTAGTCGACTATACGATTAAACGTCGCCACCCTCTCTAGTCGGCACCAGAAATACTAGTCAGTTAAACTAATGATAAGATGTTATGCAGCCGCCTGCCACTAGTCGGGGCTGCAGCACCATCAGACAGCAGCCCCTCTCGCCCAATGCAAATGCCCCGATGGCCCACTAAATGTTGTTATCAACAAAGTCAGTCAGATGACAGCTCATAAAACAACTGCTGTTTAGCAGTGTTTCACTCTAGAAAATTAAAATAAGGTTGAATGTAGGCTGTGTCAGAATAAACTGGTATATAATCACTCGACTGGAGTGATGTGTGACCACATTCAGCACAGACATGGACGTTAGCCTGCAGGGACAGCAGCTGCTAGCTCTGCTAACAGCTCTGTGTGGCAGCTAACGTCAGCTCCAGGTGAACAATGTCATTTACCCCAAGACACTGCGATCCTTTTCAGTCTGGAAGCATTTAGTGAGTTGTCATGTTTTGCATGTTAATGTGTAGTGTTTATAATGCATGGTGCAAAGTAGCACACATTTCAGTGGCAATTAAAAAACAATTTGGTGATTTCAAATTCAAATTTGCGATTAGTCAACAGGGAAATTAGTATATAAATATATATATGTACTGTATATACACACATACATACTATTTTTCAGCGCCACATATCCGATTCTGTGCCCGTCATATGCGCACGCATACTCTGCACGATGGTCGCGTCATGCCCGCAGCTCACACTGGCCATAATGTCACACCCACCACAGCACTGATCAAAGCAGCACACACTCAGACACATGCTCGCATGAAGTCAGTGTTCGTGACAGACTACAAGAACAGGATAAAGAAAAGACAGACAGTCTACAACGAGACAGAACAGCTGACGGTGTCGCCAAACAGCCGTAAACTTTGTAGCTCTTCATGCTAATGTTAGCCAGCAGCAGACTGCTGTTCACACACTGACAGTTAAAATCTCACCTCCTGTTCTGGCTGAAGAATAAACAACCTGTGTTGATGCCTCACCTCAAACATTTTCTCAAGTTATTTAATAGTCAATGTTTTATTATGAACATCCAATTTAGTTTTACAAGAAAAGTTGCAAAAATGTTTGTGAATGCTGTCAATTATATTTCTTGGAAAGACTGAAAATCGGAATCAGCCTAAAATCGGAATCGGCAGGTCAGACCCTTAAAAAAATTGGAAATCAGAATCGGCCAAGAAAATTGGAATCGGTGTAATACACATAGTGACAAATAACAGGTGAATAAAGGAGTAGATAAAAATGAGTACTAATACTAGTAAAAGTATATAATTTTGGTCAAGAAACCAGGATCAAACAATATGTAATGAAAAGCCTGATTACACCTGAGTATTTAAAACTGCCCAACTGCCCTATCATAATAATCAGAAATAGGATGGACAAAAACACAAGAATTCAAACACTCAAAACATCTATATCCTCCTTGATAAAATATACATGAGCCTATTTTTTCATCACGCTCTCACACACATATGCCCACAAACACACACACACACACACACACAAACAAAAACATCCTTGTAGGTCAAATAGCATATCAGAGCAACAAGCAGAAAAAACAAGTCCCTGCTGATTCACAGATAGAGCAGTTTGTAGACCGTTAGGTAAACACATTACACACACACACACACACACACACACACACACACACACAGGGCCCCTCCCCGTTGATTCAGTGATTCAGAAATAGAGATGGTGAAAGTGAGAACCAGCTCATCATTGATATAACTTCATGAGTAAGATCTGATTGCTGTCGTGACTGGAATCTTAATGGACAAATGCACACACACACATTATCTCTGTCTCTTTCCATCCCACTGTGTTAAAGGCATCATTACCATGCTCAGTTAGCAGAGCCGGAGACTCCAAAAACTACAATTTGACATATAAATATTTAAAAAGTGCAGCACAGTGGTGGAGTGTGCGCCAAGTATTATTATCACGTCTGTTCCTGTGATGAGATTCCTCCGATGGAAATGTGGTCAATGTGATTTTCTCGTAAGCTTCTGCACAACATAAACATCGAGCCGAAAAGTGAAACTCTGGAAAAATGATAATTGTGCTGCTTCATGTCATGAGCAAAACACCGTGATCAGAGCCTGTGATGTGTGAGGGATTTTCCATCTACCAGAACCTGCTGACTGCAGCTCACTGCAGCTTCTTAAAACTGGATACATACAGGTTACACCACGTTACTGGTCAAGGTGTGTGCAGCAGGTTATGCAGCTCTAAAGGAATACTTGCAGACACAAAAAATGGTAGTCAACTATGTGTTTGGGGTAAAACAATAATTAATTTGATAGATTATTTATTTACAGTTCATCTTGATCTGAAAAGATGCTAGAATTGGACTTAAGTCACAAAGTTAACCCCCACAGTGCTCTTCATAAAGCTTGCACCCCCAATACGAATGTTCAATGATTCCTGTTTTTTTTCCAGCTCAGTTGAGTTAAACTGATGGGGAGATGGTGTATTGTAGTGTGCACCTTACACCACCAGGGGTCAGTTTCTGTGTGGGTAGCAGACCTGAGCAGACAACCACAACTTTCTTATGAAGACGAAACATGAAGTCCTGGGGATAAAGTTACAGGACCAATTAGTTACAAAGAAGAAAAATGCCTCTGCCCCTGTTCTGGACTGTGTTAGATTCAGTCCTGATAATTAAAGGTAAGCTAACAAACTCTGCAGACTGCTGACTGGTCAGAGTAGCGTTTCGCCCTAAGTGTGTAACTTTAATGAGCATTACAGAGGGCGAGGGGCAGACTAAGTACTGTCTATGATGACAGAGTTACAGTAGATTACGGTTACGGTGAATGTGCACTGAGGGGAAGGGACAGGTGAGCAGTGAAGTTGTCATTCTGGCAGAATAATATGTACAGAGACCACACTGTAAATCTACAGTTCAGGTTTGAGTTTGTCAGTAAATAAAGGCTGCAGCTTCTCAAGACAGAAGTGGAGCTCCTGTGTGTGCGTACATTGTTTCCCAGCTGTGAGAATAGTGCTGCTATGTTTTACACAAATACCGCTTCATGCCAAATATCCCGGTTAAAATGCCAGGAGGGAATGAAGGTATGAAAAAATGGATACTGCCCAAGCCTGGTGTTTATTTCAAACAGAGCTGGTGATTGTTATAACAGTGGAAACCAAGACGTTTTTGGTGAGTTTTATTTTGTTTCCAACGAGTCTGAGTGAAGCTGACGATGATGACATTAAAATTAAAAATGGAGTGCAAAGGGAGTCTGGTGAATTTGGCAAGAGTAATAAAACAGCTGTTTCTGGTCAGACAAAACATATCTTACTCTTTAAAACAGGTCTCTCACTGTAGCCATGGTGATTTAGAGACTGTAAACTTTACAGCCTGTAATGTGTGTACAGTGGTACATATTGCCACAAAGCGCCAGCTAATATAAAAATATATTTACACTTCCCCTTATTTGTAACTCCTCATTGAAATGTTCTCCTCTGTAAGCTTCAATATGTTTTATCCTGTTCTTGTAATACACACTCAGAAACAAGCACAACTGCCCGACTGGAAGAATCTCAGTCTCTGACTGATGAGTCCAGTCTTCTACATTCATGGAGCAGACCAATATATGATGCAATATTATAAAGATATCGATTACAGCGTTATTTAATCTTTAATGGACAACTCTTACACTGATTCCAATATTCTTTGAGGGGGACAAATGTGTTCATAGTCAGTAAAATGAGGCATCGAACAAAGTATTAAATGGGAGGTTATTATGGTCTGTCCTCAGTAGCTGATTTCCTGGTCACGGTCCTGTAGTCCGTCTCACACTTGGTTCACTGTAGTCAAACAACGATGCTGATGGTTCTCAGCTCACCCTGCAGATCTCATTAATTGGAATACCTCTGTGGTAGAAGGTGACTGTGTGGTAATGGCCACATGGTGGCTGGTGCCGGGCCCAGACTCCACATGACGGAGCAGCCTGTTGTCATAATCTTCCGTTTTCTCTGCTGTCTGTTTGTGCATCATTTTACACAAAGACTAAAAATGTCTGGAAAGTGGTGAAGTCTAATAAAAGCAACTCGGCTGCCACATTACCTTTACATACCTTGTTTGAGTACGTGATCATTTTGAGATGTGTTCGGCCTTTAATAACAGACACTTTGCTGCAGCAGGTCATATTTTTGGACAGTGGAGCCCCTCCTCCTAACACTAGCCATCTCTTCAGTAATCAGGATTATTTGTCAACTGCTAATAATGCATCTGTCAGTGCAGATACTGAAGCTCTGCAAACAACTACCCCCATGAAAGCTACAGGTGAAGATAGCTTGGACCCTTTCTTTTTGCATCTTTAGTCTCTTTTAATTGCTGAGCAAATAACTCATTTATAACCTTTCTATTTCTACTGGTGTTGTTGACTCTGGAAAACTGTCTGTGTTGTCCCTCTGCATAAGGGCGGAAAAAGGAATGATCTAAATAATTACAGACCTTTATCAAAATGATCTTGCTTGGCTGAAATTCTAGGATCACTGGGAAACTGTCAACTTAAGGGATTCCTTCGTATAAACTCTGTTCTGAGCCCTGATCTGGGTTCAGATCCATGCACAGCACTGTTTCAGCCATAACTGTAGCTGTGAATGACGTTGTTAATGCCTTGGACATGATTAACAGACGAAAAACAGACAACAAACTAACCTTCAAATATCATATCGACATCCTTGTTGTCAAACTCAGACAAAAAATCTGTTTCCTACATAGAAATAGAGTCAACTCCCCAATGTTTTGTAGGAGGATAATTGAAGCTGTTTTTCACTTAGCATTGCATTTTATGTAATAAATGTAGGTGTCCTCTCTGTCTCAGAAGCAGGACAAGCGCACATACCTGTTTATTTACAAAGCCATCATTTGGAAATTGCTTTTAGTTTCTGTGCCTTGACCATCTGGAGCTCTAACAAAACACCCTAAAAATCTGTATTCTGGTGTTCCTCTGTGAATTAAAATCCATGATCAATAACCCCGCTGCCAGTGTTTGCACCTGTTTTACTTGAATTGTTTTAGTATTTGTATCTTGTATTTTTATGAACAATATTCATTTGTTGCTTTAATTGTTTCCTTTACCTTATATCTTTTAATATTTTTTCTTTTGTTTTCATATTGAATCTTTTAAACCATTGTCTACTCATTGTCACTGTAAATGAAAGCCAGCCCTCAATGATTTTAAAGTTTAAAGTAAAGAACTTTTGAAACTGGTAATAGCACCCTCACTTAAAAGAACTGCCAAACTGCCCGATTACTTGTGATTGATTTATTTCCAATTTAGATGAATTCTTGGTCCTGTGGTCTGTTATTCTGCCCACCATGCCCAGTATCTACCAGTAGCTGGCTCTCCTAAAGAGACTGGAAGCACTGGTATGGCTTCGTGGTGGAGCAGCTGCCCTGCTCTCCTTTGTCTGGCAGCCATGCATGAAATAGCTGAGCTGCCAGCAGACCTCAACCCCACAGTCCCTCCATCTCTCCCACCATGCAGATGGTCAGCAAGATGCTCAGTTCTGTTCGTCTGAGCCATACTGACATGCTGGAGGGGTGTGTAGGGGTACGTGTGTGTGTTTGTGTGTTTAAGGAATAGTAAAATGAGGTACCAGAGTTAAATCTCTCCCTTTGAGCACTGTTGTGTGAAGTTGCCCTTTTGAAAAGCAGAAAAGAATTACCTGACCTTTTTAAAGTACGTCTAGAGGGATTCTTCTGCATTCAGAACCAATGTCTATGAGGTTAGCTGTGCGTCTGACCCAACCTTGGGCTTTCTATCTTTGTGAGAATACTTAAATTCTCCATAAAGCAAGCAAGGACTCCTTTGCCTGTTTCAAGAATCAAAATGTCAGTGTGCTCAATGATATGGAGTCTTTGTAAAGTCTGAGTGTGCATTTCAATTCTGTCTTCATAACTTTATTTATGCATGTATATCTGTTTGTTCTGAGTCTGACCTTCTCAAGAGGCCCCTCCATGGATTTTCAGAAACAGGCTCTCTACACTTCTGCTGCAGTTCTGTTAAAAGCACAGTATTTGTACCCTTCAGCTCATGCAATAGCACAGAGTTATTGCTGGGAGAAAGTAGAGAGATTCCCTTTGTTTTGTTTTTTTCTTTCACTTATGTTCAGAAAATCCAAGGTCCTTTCTGTTTCAAAAGAGGTTTCATAAATATCAGATGGATGATACACTGCTTGCAGCATGGAGCTGATTTCGCAATCAAGGATTAAAACCTTGCCCTGGATCAGGGCCTGGAGTTCTGTCCTTTACTGTCTCCTTACAGTAAGATTGACCAGCCAGCCTCTATAGGCTTCACTCAGTGGAGACTGAGGACAAATCTCCCAGCCTTCATTGTTAAAACTGTGTGGAAACAGGGGCGGACGTTTAGCTCAGTGGGTAGAGCGTCCGACCATGTATTGAGGCTGTAGTCCTCTGCAGCGGCTGCTGGTTCGACTCCCGCCTTCGGCCCTTTGCTGCGTGTCATCCCCTCTCTCTCTGCCCCATTTCCTGTCTCCTCCTCAGCTGTCACTGTCCAATAAAGGCACAAATGGCCAAAAAAATAACTTAAAAAAAAAAAAAAAAACTGTGTGGAAACAATTAAAGCATTTAAAAAAATACATTGTCAAGCTAATTCAAAGTGTTTAGGGCAACCCTTCATATTAGGGAGGTGACATCATGGACTTACTAGTGAGGAAAACGGGGGCAGAGCATAGTTTCCGGCAAGGTGTGCCCTTGTAAAAATGTAAGAGGCATATGTTTGTTAGCATCCGATTTCACTGCCATCCAAGCAGCTACCATTCATTCTGAAATCCCCAGACAAGCAGAGAGGTCTCTGAGACTACCTTACAGTCTCCTTTAGACTCTTTTATCTTACTGGAGAACATGGCCACTTGACTTCTTGGTTTTTTACTCCAGGACCAGAGATCAAGAGGGCTGCAACTGCAATTGTGCACCACTCAGTGGCATACCGACATTCTGCATCAGACCCATTCAAACCTCCTACACAAATTGTTTTATATTTTTTATCAATTAATAACAAAGATTCAAGTAATGGACATGTTTAAACTAAAGCTAAAACATCTATAAAATGTCAGAAATTGAAGTGAAAAACGCCCGTGCCAGTTTCTCAAAATCCACACTGATGTTTTATGTCTTATTTCGTTCGACCAAAACCAAAGATATTAAGTTTAATATGATTATATATCAAGAAAAGTGGGAAAACAGCATTATCTGCCATTTTTGTGTTAAAAATACTTTAATGATTTAATCAATTATCAAAATATTTTCATAGTTTAATTATAAAACTGTTGCCAGTTTTACTTTTGCCCAACATGGAATTTTGCTTGGGCAACCTGGCAACTCTTATTGTTGAACCCTGATAAATCAAACTACAGATACATACCTCTGAGCTGCTTTGAGACATCTAAACCATTGACTGTATGACTTGAACCAGTATGGTATTGGTTACATAAAGCACCTATTTGCTGTGAATGGCTGCAATAAGATTACACCCACTCCACAACTGCCATTGGCTCTGCAAAATCGACACAGTGTAATTTCTCTCCCTGACTCAAACGGGCTCAAAATGACAGCAGTCTGATATGTATGATGGTTCTATAGTAATAAATCACCTGACTGAGGTCTGTAATGCTATCTTAGTCAAAACGCAAGTATGACAGATCTGTTTTAAGATTCAAACAGGCCTACTTATTGTCTGGATACTGTTTAACTCTTTAACAACTGTTAAACAAATATGGATATGGACTTCTGCATGATAATTATGATGCATTGGCTGCTTTATTTTGTGCCTATTTTTTTAATATGCATACCCTATTTTCTAATAAAAAATAATCATATGAGGGTTGTGGACTTATCTTGCTGTTGTTTTAACATGTCAGGTTATTTGAACTAATTTCCTTGTTGGCTTTTACAGAAGCTGTTTTGTATTTAAGGCTTCCTATAATCCCCTGACTGTAACCTCTCAGTCTGGTTTGTGCTGTTACATGGCACTAAGCCATCCTTCTTGGAGTATTACTGATGTATTATTGATGGGTGCTGAGTCAAGAGAGTGCTGTGTGTCAGTGCAGTGCTGCTTGACCTCGTCTGCCCTTTTGCACTATTGACCGTGCCTCTCCGATTAATGCATTTCAAACAGCGGGGTGGTATTTTGGCCATGGAGCGGTTCTATTATTCTATTATCTGATTTTTTTGCATCAATTGATGTGTTCATCTCGTCAGTGTCAGTGATGCTGCAGAATACTTCAAGCTACTCTTGAACTTGTTCTGGCCTGACTGTATATGATTATCCCTGGACAGTATGAATGAGACTGAGTTCAGTCTGCTTCAGACAAACTAGGCAGAAGTGTTTTCTCCTGCTCCGGATGGCTACACTCGGCCATAAAGGGGGGCAGGATGCAGTGAATCATACAAGTAATAATATAATGATGGAGCATGATTTTAGTCTTTACTGTTGCACTCATTCATCAACAAAAATGAACTAAAAAGTTGTGTGAAGCAAGAAAAGAAGAGTTTCTGAGAGAGAAGTTCAAACCCTGCTGACACTGCATGAGGAGGGCATGCTCGTAAGGCTGTGACTGCATAACTGCAGCCATGTGACAGAAGTGAGCTCATTACCATAATCACCATATATATATATATGTATATATATATATATATATATATATATATTCACAGCCTCTGATTGGTTGACAAATTAGAAAATCCAACCTCTTATCTGCTGACAAGTCAGAAACACAGCCTCAGATTAAAAGACAGACTCAAGCGTGCTTGTCTGGTTGCCTGTTTCAAAAGGTTACATAAATTGTCAGACACAACATGCACTTTGTATGAAGCCTACTGACGTCTTTTTAGCTACATTTCTGCACAACAGAAATCCTTCTGTGCCTTGAACACCTCTTGAATTCTGCTGTTACTTGGTCTCCTGATGTCAAACTCCTCTTCCTAGCTGGGAGCAATGCAAAGCAAGCTAACATCAGATTGCTTCAGTTTTTCCCAATGAAGATGTCACATCTTGTATGATCCACAGCACCCTTCTTGTAGGACCATCCTCAAAAAGGATGAGGTTTGGAAGGAAAATGAAGAACTACTGGAAGTTACAAGTAAGAAAACTTCACCCCAACTTTATAGAGACATATATATGTACACCCTGCATGTTAACTGCTCTCAACAAGGTCTGTGAATTATCATGATTTTTGGAAAGAGACGGGATTATACATTTTTTAAAATGTATGTTTTTGCTGCTTTAAGCACCACAAGTCGAGTG
>JAJHUR010104391.1:0-22845 GCA_027495735.1 Lutjanus campechanus | reverse complement strand
AAAAAAAAAAAAAAAACACGTAAAAAAAAAAAAAAAAAAAAAAAAAAAATGCCATGATGTACATTTCAGGTCATATCGCCCACAGCATCTTAAACCGCAGGTCTACCAGGACCTCCCTCTAATGTGATCTCATGGGTTGGTGTATGAATTAGAGCACACCATTTTAAAGGGACATTTCACATGTTGTGTTTTTACATTTAAGCTCCAGTGTTGACTTTTGTTACTTGGGACATGAACTGTGGCCTCCTGGGTGAAAGTCCTGTGTTGGTTTGACCCATCCATCCACCCTAGCCTTCTCACCATGTTTTTGCTGTTTATATTATCTCACCTGATATTTTTTCTTTGACATTTGTATGTAAAATAACACACCATCTTTGCAGAAGCCACTACAGACTGAATGCCGTGAAATGACATTGAAAGGCATGTGACAACACTCCTCAGTTACAGTTCTTGAATAATTTACACATTAGTTTCTCAGTCAGTGGTTTACTTTGTATAGTGTCAGTAGTAATAGTTTAAAAAAAAAGAAAGAATAAGGCCCACAATATTCTTGCTTTTGCTTTTCTTCTCTGGCCAACAGTATAAAATTCAAAGATTTCTATTTACATTGATATTAAACAGAAAGAAACTGCAAATCCTCACAATTTAGAATGTATAACCAATGCATCTTGACATTTTTTGCTTAAAAAAAAAGAAGACATAAACCTGACAAGAATAAACCATAACAAATGACTGCTACATTCCCAGCATACATTTTTGCCCAGTAAAGACTGTCTGTGTCGCATTGTTATCCAATTATTTCCCAAAAAATGGTGTCACAGTGGGTGGCAGAAATGAGGAGAGTGTGTGTTTGTGTGTGTTTGTGTGTGTGTGTGTGTGTGTGTGTGTGCGTGTGTGTGTGTGTGCGTGGGGGGGCAGGGGGTATTTACAGTTTTCTTTCAGTAGGTTCAGTCAGTTACAATACATCATTATGGGCTTTCATATTGTGAGACAAGCCAATAAAGGCTGTTCACGACCCTCTGCAGAAGCATAGAGACAACTCATGGATGGGCTCATTCCCCAAGACCACTATACTTCACCCCCAAACCCCTTTTTTGGCTTTTCAAGTAACTCTGGAGCAGAGGTTGTAAGGTGCTTTTGTTATCACAATGCTGCATTTTTTAACAGCACCCAGGTTATATTTTCTGAGCTTAAAATATAAATGTACAGACATGTCATGCTGTGGATGAGCATACCATTCCCCAAATTAAAATCTTTTTATGTAAGACTCAACATTCTTTATTGTCACTGTACTGCTGCAGACAACAACAGCGCAACGAAATGATTAAAAATGTATCATACTGTTCAAAGCATAAAACCTCATATGGTGTCTCTATCTTTACATCTTCTATATGTGTAACATTGTGTTCAAACAGGGAGGCAAGTTATCTCTTGTCTCTCATTTAGTCTGTGTCTTTTCAAAATAATATAATTTACATATTTACTCCAAATGGCCACTGAATTGGGAGCTGCTGCCTGAGGCTTTGCCTCTTGGTTTCACCACCCAAAAGTCTCCTAAAGAGAAGTTCAAACATAACAAGGTCATAGAGGCGCAGCTCCTGAGGAGAGCAAACGGAAGAATTTTGGCACTTGCCTTTTGTTTCCCATGACCATGGAAGGATAAAGGGAATTCCACTGACATCAATTGTCTTTTTAGCAACACTAATGCATTTTGGCACATGGCCTTTTTCGTTGTATTCAGCAGCACCTGGAAACAGGTGGCAACAGCTCCCCACACAAAAACAATCTGTTATTCAATATTTTACAAAATAACAAATGTTGTACTTCTGTTAATTTGTGCAAACAAATTATTAATTCAAGCGAACCAAGTAATTTAGAATAACAAATTAAGCAATTTAAGGATATTGAATTACCATTCATGTGTACACACGTTATTAATTTGATGGTACAAATTTGTAATTTATATGCAGGAACTCTGGAAAAGTTTACCACTTATACCTGCTGGGCCTCATAGAGGCTGACTTTCAGTCAACACTTTAATAAAGCCTGTAAGTCATAGCTGGGGAGTTGAGAGCTCAGCTTTGATATATAGCCTGTATCAAGCCGCCTACTTACTTCCAGAGCGACTCAACAAAACACCAGCTATCTGTCAATTACTGTCTCAGCAGAGAACAGTATTTAAGGACATTTTGGCTCTCTGTTTGAAAGCAGTCAACAGCAATGTCTTAAGCAGATTAAAAAGTTGTTTTACATGTTTGTGATACATTTTCAAACGGCTGTAAGTTTTTCTTGGAATGCATAGCTTGTGGCTTAATCAAAGTAAATCCAATTTATTCCTCTATTACATATGTAACATTTTTCTGACTCCTTTTTTTGACATACGACGTATACTAGTGATATACTTTAGATTAGGGATCCGACTAATATAGAGCACATATTTTTTTACATACTTAGTATTTTATATTTTCTCATTGTTTCTCTATGATTAAGCTATATGTATTTTTATATTTCTATTCTTGAATGGGAGCAACTGTAATGTGACCAAATTATCCCCCTGGGGATCAATAAAGAATTCTTTTATTACATAATAACTTAAAATTTATAGGCATGCCATATTTTTGGGGCCAATACTGATACTAAGGAGTAAAAAAAAAAAAAAGTTATATGAAGTTATAAACTATGTCAATATAATCCACAAAATAAATTTGTGCCTACTCTGTAAACATGGAATGACGTTCAGATGGATCAGGATTCATTTGCTCATGTCACAGTTCATGTTACTCATTCAAGTTCAGGAATGGGCTTTATGTGGATTTCTAGTGGATACATGTGATGATTTATATTCATTTTTGCCTCAAGCTGCTACTAAGAGTCCCTTCCAATTACAGACTGTGCCTGGGAGGTCAAGAAATGAAAATATCCTCCACGAATAGATCTCATTGCAGCTTTTGAAAGTGAGAAGCAAAGATGTTTAAAAATATTGTTCAGCAGTATAGTTAAAAATTTTAATAGGGTGAGTCTAGTCACAATTGTGATTTTGTGGCATTAACAATTTATTTCATTCACACACTATATAGCTGGTGTTCACACTTGTATTAAAGGCTTGTATTCAGTTGAATACAGTAGATATGTTAGATGGTTTTATGTTCAAACTGATAAACTTCACTGTTTTTTGTAAACTCATTCTGAATTTGATTTTTCTGAAATGTTTGGTCAGGGGCAACAAGCATGGAAAGTTGTGGAATCCTCCAAAAACACCTGTTTGGAACATTCCACAGGTATATTGGTAACAGATATCATGATTGCGTATGAAACAGGCATGCTCGAAAGGCACATAAGAAAACCATCACTTAATAGGATTGACACAAAGTGGAAAAGTGTGCTGTGCCCTGATGAGTCTACATTTCATATTGTTTTTGGAAATCGTGTTGTGTCCTCCAAGGTAAAGAGGAAAAGGCCCAACCATTGTTACAGCACAAAGTTCAAAAGCCAGTATCTGGGATGGTATTGTGTGGATGGGTTTTACATAATTGTAAAAAGTAGTTCATGTTCACTATGGTCCTGTTCTTTAAAATCTGTTTTCCCTCCTTTGTTTCCCTTGTTTTACTGGCATCTGGAAATAGTGCAGTACTACCAGATCTTGCGTTATTTCAGGCCCTGGTGGTATCGTGTTATTTCCAGCCAGGCCCCAGCAGGACATCTGCAGACCCTGATGTACTTTATATGTGACGGGCTGTGTACTGAACATTTACTGGCTCCAAACTAACTGACACCATGTCAGAGAAGCAGCACAAATCATTACATTGAATAGTACAAAGTGACGAATAGCATTTTGGCTTGAAACGCCCATCCCTAGTATCAGGGTGTATTAGTGGCCCATGGCATGGCTAACTGCCCCATCTGTGAAGGCCCCATTAATGTTGAAAGATTCATGTTTTGGAGCAACATGTCTTCATTATCACCGTGAAAAACACTTCTCTCCAATGTTGGAGATTTTTAATTTCTTGATAAAACGGAGGGGAGTGCTCCTTTATGTGAGCTGAGACAATACTCCTATTTCTTAAGCCAAACAAACCATTTGCAATGCCTCTGTATCATATGCAGCCATCCAGACAATGTCTTTTGCAGGGACACCTCTGCTTTTTTTCAGCAAAACAGTGCCAAGACACATTCTGCATGTGTTAGAGCAGCGCGGCTTCAAAGTAAAAGAAAACGAGTGGCGCATTATGAAGCGCAAAATGGGACAATGGAGAACCTGGACTGTTGAGCACCTGAAGTCCTTTGTCAAGCAAGAATGAGAGAGAATTTCGGTTTCAAAACTTAAACGATTAGTGCACTGGTGATGGAAGACAGCGGGAAACATGTTAACATATTGCAGGCATCAAATTAAGTGGAAAATAAATGGAAAAAAAAACAATAAAGTTAAGCAGTTTGAACATTAAAATATCTTGACTTTGCTATGTATATTCAATTGAATATAGGTCAACGTGTTTGGAAATCATTGCATTATGTTTTCATTTAGGTCTATGTTTTAAACAGCATCCCAACTTTTTAGTAACTGGGTTTTGTAAATATAGTCATTGTACCTTTTCACCATTTTCCAGTTTTAGACGTGTTTGTTCGCGTACGTTCTGTGATTTCTCCCTGCACAGACTCAAACTGATCAAACAGCATTATTTGTTGTCAAAGCAACCTCCCCAGACTTTTACCCTGTGGCAGGCAGAGGTAGCCTACTGTTCATCAGAGAGAAAGCACATAAAGCACAAACATCCATGGGAGTAACCAGAAATCCATTAGGGAAAAAGTACACAGAATCTTATGAAAAATGTAAATGGCATACTAATTGCTGACATGACAGGTTGTATTTCCACTAAATGCTCAAAAAAGGACACATAAATAAATCCAAGGTTTTGAGCTGTAAAACTGTTTGTATGATTTTAGCATGGTTCATTGCAGATAATGTATAAAATCGTTTTATAATATAGAGTGTCATATCACTCCAATACTTCTCCCCTCTCTTACACTCTGTAATGTCGTCCTCTAAGAGCTCAGCTGTCACCCTCGGGGTTTGAGGTGGAGCCAACAGACATTTGGATCTTCTCGGTTGTCTGCTTCGATATCAGATATGGGAGATTATGGAGGATAGAGGAGAGAAGTCCTCCACCTACACTGACCCCTCAGTAGTAAAAGCATACTGAGACTCAGTGTCCCTCTCTACAGCACAGGCTTAACAAGCAAGCGTGAGCTGTAATGAGAATATGAGGTGAACCCCTCTATCACTGAGATACACACCGTTTCTTTGTGGCTTTCCACCTCAATTATTCCCATATTTTCAAATGTCTAGTCAGCAGAGACAGACTGTCTCAAAAATCTTTGAAATGAATCTTGCTTCGATGGCAGTCTGATTTTTCCCAGCTGGTGTGAAAAGGTGTGCTGACATACTAAGTGTCATACCAGAGGACGTTTGAGCTTCCTGAAATGCACCCAATTTTTGACAGTTATCACAACATTCTTGATTTAAAATGCCAGCGACCTGTGACCTGGAAGGGTATAAGAACTACTCCTGACCTAGTCTGGTGCCAGTGGCCTTCTCTCTACTAATAAAAATGACCTTTTAAATGTAATTTCCCCAGTAGTCGTGTCAAAGGTTAAAACATGTCCTTTTGCTCAGCATTCTGGGTCTGGGCGCATGGCTGCTTTCTATTCCAAATAGGATGTGGAAATTTGTTTTCCTCATTCAGCAGAGTCAATGAGGATGAACAAATTGGAAGAGACTGAAATCCAAGGGCATTGTTCATTTTAGCCAATTTGATGTAGCTTCCTAAGGGTATAAGGGTGGGATGTGCTGAAGGTCTGAGATCTAATTATCCATCAGAGGTGGGACACTGGGTTTAAAAAGACACTAAACCCCAGATATTTCCAACACCTCTCTCTCTTGAAACAGAAAGCTGAGTTGTAATGCAACAAACATGCAAATATGCATATCTTGAGCAGCAGAATGAACTGAGTTTAATGTTTTGGTGCAACAGAATTAAATTTAATCTAGGTCTAGAGTGAAAAATCATGATAAAATTCATGTAAAGCAGTACTAAATGTGTTCTGAGATGTTTGAGCCACCAGAGCCAGAGGACGGTGACAGGATGTTTCTTTTTTTCTTTGTCTGGTTGTTGGAACTGAAGTGAGCTGAAGTGAATTGCTGGGCCGATAGTGTTTGGGGACTGTGGCTCTGGTGTGTCACTGAGTCATATTTCAGATCTGCCTAAAATATCCTGAACACTGAAATCATGAAAAACAGTTTAACTTTACAATTCAGTACTACATTGTTCTCAGTCTTGTCATGTTTTCACAACAGCTAGTTTCCTATATGTATAATGTGTTTTTAAGAAAAAATTACAAAGCTTTTAATCTTTCTTAATATTAAGCTAGTTTAAAAGTTTGGTGTGACATAATTAAAAGTTAAAACAATTTAATTGGGTTTAAAAATGAATCCTTCTTGGTGCTTTACTGTATGCTTAGGCTCGTCCTTTGTCAGCTAGTTGTGAACATGGAACTCAGTACAGATGAATCTCATTCACATCACATTATGATCAACTCATGATAAACCATAATAATTTCTTCAGTGAAAGATTACACCCTCAATAAATGCAAGTCTAATCTCCTGGTAATTAATTGTTTACATACATGTAATATATTAATTAAATGTTGAATTTGAATTGGAACCCTTTACAAATAAGAGCTGGGATATATGTCAACAATAATATTCCTCCTGCAGAGTGAGGGGATGCCAGAATTAATGGGCTGCCAGGTTTCTGTTTGTTTTGCAAATGCTGAATAACATACAGCAAATGAGGATTAACTCAGCACAATGAACACTAATCAACATACATTCCAATGGGGCTTTTTTTTAATGCTTCTATCTGCAGAGTTGTAAGACTCTTGGAATTCTCCATCAGCCATCAGTCGAGAGTGTTCTCGTTAGAAAACCTATATTTGTTTTCCAGACAACGTCCTCATGTGGCTGCGAGATAAATGATTGCTGTGTCTGAGAAGCAACAGTGTAAGAAGTGTGATGTTGTTATACCACAGCGCAGCCTCAAACGGGGGAGGCTGGGGTGGAGGGTGGAGTGTCGGGCATCTGACTTTGACACTGGAAACCAGGGATGCCTTGATCACATTATTTTGCTGGCAATCCTAATTGCCAATCATCTGTGAGCCATATACCAGTCGTTTACAGCAAGCTCAGAGGTCAGTTTGACTGCTACGTAGTGTAATGGCATCTCTACCAGGTGGCAGTGTAATGTAGAGTGTTTGACCACAGGTGTGCAGTACAGTTTACCTTCAGGGCTTTCCACCAGAAATGAGTTAATTGGCAAGTTTTTGTGGCGCACATGATTAGATAATTGAGACTTGTATTATACTGCATGAGTTGTGTGAGAGTTTCTAAATTGATGTTCTGCTGCTGTGACAATAATCACTGAAAGGGATACTAGTGCACCAGAGCAGAAGTTGTAAAGGTACAATGCTAGTGTAAGCAGCTAAACATTGGCTGTTCCACCTCAGCTTCAGTTTTCTGGCAGTTGGCAAATAACAGATGAGAGTTTTCTTGGTCTTGAGAAGATGCAGCATTTATTTACTGATGCACTGTAACACGCACTGTATATTTACTACCAGACTGAGAGCTGGTAAAGTTAAGTTTCTGCTCTGCTAGCAGCTCCGTCACTCTCAGTGTGCTGCTCATGCTCTCTCTCTCTCTCACTTTCATGCCAAACACATTTAAGTACTGCCCTATTTCTGAAAGGGGCTGTGCTAAGCTTGTAACAGTATTCTTCAATTTAGTCCACTAAAACATAATTATTTGTGCAGTCGGGCAGTTTATGCAAGGAAGTTTAGTTCAAATGTGACAGTGACACTCTGCTGAGAATCGTCAAAACTTTTTTGTGTCATTGATCAATTTTTGTGATTGGCAACTAGAAAGAATGAATCCCAATCACATATTTTTTTTTTTTTTACTGAAAATAGGCAGATAACAATTGTCACATGATTGGTCAGGGCATCCCTAATGGAAACCATTAAAAGAAAGTAATGTTGAATGTTTGTATGAAACAAAATGTATAAATAGCTATGACCATAATTGTTCCCTAAATTAAAGGTCCACTTATGACAGAGATGGAATATCATATTCATAAGTATGTTTTCATTAGTGTATTAGCACCTGAAAATAAAAATCGTTGTGCTTTCGTTACCTTAGAATGAGCCCAGTATCACGGCATGGGTCCTCATCCATGGAGGTCAGTATGTTGCACCACCATGTTTCTACAGCAGTCCAGAATGGACAAACCAAACCCTGGATTTAGAGACAGTCTTTAGTGTTTTCCACAGGTTCTGTGGCCACATTGGGTCGTCCCACAAGCTTGGAATGGGAGGGAGAGGCGAAGTGTTTACAATCTGCAAGCTCACCACTAGATCCAAACAAATTCTACACACTGGTCCTTTAACTAGAGACTTTTTTGCCAGTAATTTGTAATGGTGGAGGGCACCAACAAATGATTTCGTTTTTCTGATCGTGGTGCCAGAAAAATCTTGTGTTGTTTTGAAATGCAGTGGTTGAAGGACAATTTTGTTGTTTAGGTTGGAGGATTTAGAGATTATAGCCGCTGTCATAAATGGCTGCATTTATATACCACCTTTATTCAAAGCACTTTACACTTTACGTTTGCCTCTCATTCACCCATTCACACCTATCTACTGTCTTGGAGTAATTTGTGGTTCACTGTCTTGCTAAAGGACACCCCAGTTGACAGGAGAAGCTGGGGATCGAACCAACAACCCTGCAATCAGTGGACAACCCGCTCTACCTCCTGAGCCACAGCTGTCGCGAATATGACAAATATTTAATTGGCAACATAATTGTGATTGCTCCCATCAGAGTCTCTAAAGACTTCATGCGTTATTGACATTAAACTTAATGTTCCTTAACCATACACTAAAACTGCAGTTGTACTCACTGTTTCATTATAATGCAATATTATGACTCAACTAACTTTTAGTTTATATTCACACAGCTAAAACTTTGCCTATTTCACCTTGGCAGTTGTGGTCTGACAGCACCTTTAGGCTTGTGGCAGCCAGCCAGTCAACAACAACTCGTGTGTTGTGTCCCCTCTTTGTCCTTCTTTGTGCCAGTAATTTACTCCACTCTTTTGTCCTCGTCTCTGCCTGTCGCACCATGCATACATTTTCCTTACTATTTGAATAACTGAAATCATTGAAAGAAGTAAACACTACTTGTCTCTTTGTGTTCATGCATACCCGTCATGGTCAGTCAGTCCAAACTTTCCTGCTACAGCAGTCTTGACTTTCACTCGCCTCTCCAAGAACCAGGGGCAGTAAACAGAAAACATGCAGACTAAGAAAACTCATGCTTGACAGTGTAGAAAACACTAAGAAACACTGTGGCAAATGCTCTTTCCACCGAGTGAATCTACAGACACTGAGATGCTATTTGAAAATACACTTGCAAGACCAAAAGAAAACCATACAAGGTATAAAAAGAGTAATTTTCAGTCCATCAAGAATGATTTGTTTCACATTCTTGCTTAAAGTGATATTCCACCGCTGAGTAATAGTCCACTCAATATGTACTCACCCCTATGCCGATGTGAAGCATGAGTTTTCTTAGTCTGCATGTTTTCTGTTGGCTGCCCCTGGTTCTTGGAGAGAACAAGCACATTTCAACTGTGAACAGTAAGAAACATTTAGTAATCTTAGCCGATCTGCTCACCTCAAAACATCACTTACAGTAGAAAACCTACTGGAGTGTCCAGATTTCTCTGAACTCTTGCTTACCAGGCTGCTACAATTAAAATTACTTTGCTATTGCTTCTGGTTTGCTTTACTTGCTGTAATCGCACTGTTTCAGTGTCTGCCTGTATTTGTTGTGTTATTCCTTCAGTAGTGGGAAACATGCAATATTTCTCCCAGTTTTTGTGCACAAAGCGCGTTTGTATTATGAGTCACTGGGTTGACTTCATAAAATATGTGAGACCAGGCTATGCAGGTCTACAGTATCTGTGGTCTTTTGCATATTTTTAAATTCAAATCTCCAATTCCACCAAAGCAAAAGCAGATGCATGGCACTATTATGCAGTTTTTATGTGTCTTGCTAACTACATCATCATGTAAAACAGAAAACATTTGTTCAGGCCTCAGACTGAAATGAAAGGGAAATGGGTGGAGATATTTTTGTTTGGTGTCACACTTTGTGGAATGGTATAAAATCTGCTCTACCATTCATGTTATAGAAGTAGTATAATGTGCTTTCATTCACACGGCCGTAAACTGGACTGATCAATATTTTTTTTATGTTAAATCAAATTGTAGTAATGTGAAAGAGGTCACTCACAGAGAACCCACAGAGACTTTCCTCACAGCTCTGCAGGATTACACATTAGATGTAAACATTTTCATATTAAATTAAGGACTTCCCAGTACGGCTAATACAGAATTTTACAGAACTCCCACTAGGGGTTGCAAGTGACTGAGGTGTTTCAGAGTAGAACATGCAGCCCATGAATTTGGTTAAATTATATTAGATTGCAGTTGCAAGTCCTTAAGTTTACCACGACACATTCCTCTAAATGTTTCACAGTAAAAGACTTAAGAAACCAAGGGGCTCTGTCTGCTGAAATGCCACAGGGCTTTTTTGAAATGGATACAGGAAGTGTTGAGTTTGTATTCACAACCTAATGTATTAACTTCAACAGGGCAAATGGAAGCAGATCAAGACAAGGCTTCATACTTATCTTTCTATCTGCAAGGTTACTGACTGTGCTGTGCTGACAAACTATAGCTGGCTAGCTACCTTGCTAACATAGCTAACAGTTAAGTACAGGGTTAAATTAAGTTTATATTGAAAATGAAAAATAATGGGGTCATTGTTTAACTTTTCAGCAATTAGTTCATAAGCTAGTTAGGAACTTAGCTCTGCACCACCTTCTGAAACACGTTACAGCTGAGCAAAGACAACCTACCAACTACTGAATATTTGGTTTTCTTTTTAAGTTTGCTATTTTGTGTTCCAAAATGCCAGTGTTACTTTTTGTTAGTGTTTGAGATGTGTTTGTTCAGAACATTGTGGTTTATGTTGTTGTTGTTGTTTTAACCATGTGTGAAGTGGCTGTTAAATTTCTTTAGGCCAGCGATATGTATATGCAATTGAAAATTGTTGTAGTGTTAACAACTCTTAAGAGTGTATTATAGAGCTTTGTAGCCCTTTTTTAGTTAACTCACTGCTTTTATCAACAGCCTTCAAGAGAGTGGAATATCTAGTAGGAGTGGGAAAAATACATGGATTGTATTGTGATAGACCAACACTCCAAAATCCAAAGATGATCCGTTAACTAAAACATCAAATGGTGCCATTTGAGAATCTAAAAGCAGATAGTAGTTGCGTTTCCATTACAGCTGTTCGCAAAATAAAAACGATATTTCTGAAATGTCGACAAAGTCCAAATGCGACTTGCAGGTGTTTCTATAGAACGTTGTTTTGCGAACTAACCGTAATTCTCGTAAATTCTTGTCCGTCCTGTCCTGCGAGACTTGAGGAAAATGGCCGAAAGCGTCGTGTGGGTCCATGGTTACGGGACACTGATCTCAGCTGCCGCTACGGCTGTTGACCCCTACGTCATTGTCCGTTGACCTGCTGGTGACGTGTAAATTCGGAAAAAGTGTTTCCATTACATTTTTGCGATACACTTTTATATCGACGATCGTAAAAATGTTTTAGCGATATTTGAGAGGATTTTCGAAATATAGGTGTTTCCATTACCAGTTTTTTATTGTGATATTTAGGTTTTGCGCATTTCTAGGGGTAATGGAAACGCGACTTATGTTTGGCATTTTTGCAAAAATGGGGTGCAGATTAATTTCCTGCAGACTGATTTATAGTTGCAGCTCTACTGGGTGTGTACATAAGTAGTCCAATTGTTTGGAATTCTTTCGCACCTTCATGACTAAAAATCATCAAGAGTCACTACAAAGATGAAGTGTGTACTGTGCCCAAATACAATTACGATGTGAAAATCCCAGCTCTCTGAAGAATGCACCTGTTATACTGAATCATCTCACTCTTGTTCCTTCATAATCACATTAGCACTAAAAACATTGAATGCTGTGGATCCCATCTATTAGTTAGTTCCGTGTTAAGCAGCCTTAAACCCTTTTCCATAGAATTACATTTAGATACTGAGTTTGTCATCATGTTATGCTGATTATTGTTTTTTTTAACTGAATATCTCAGATCCAGCTTTTTCAGGAACACACTGCACAATTTTCTCCCCAGACATTTTTACTAACAAATAGCTATTTTATGATCTAGGAAAAACATGCACATGCCTTCTCATAGCTGCACAGTGAAAAAGGTTCAGTACACAGACGGCACACTGTGTTAGGGGCTGCTGCTTAATAAAACATGGAACTTTCATATAATCTTTACTGGGCTGCACCAATGAAATATTAAAAAGATATTTCCTTGTTCCTGTGATCATATTGTAGTTATTTAAAGACCCATGGTATTGCTTAAAGTAAAAATTAATTCCTTGCTAAATAATGTAGTGTTATTCTCTACCACATGGCATTATATTAAGATTAGAGTATGTTTCCTCACCGTGACCTTAAGCCCACCTGAACCTCATACACAGTGGCATTTGCAGAGTTTACATTGATTTTTTTTCTTTTAGTTGCCTAGAAAGTCAATCAATAAAATAGATTTTTTTACATGCCCCTATATAAATTGTTTTATTTATTAGTGGTAATCAAATAATGCCATCGATAAGCCATGTCGATGTTGTACTGCGTATCGAGGTCAATCCCGTTCTTCTGTTGAAGAGCATTTGCACTGGAGTATGCAGTGTGTGTTTTTTGAAACATGATATGTTGTGGTAGTTTTGCGATTACCTGACTTGTCTCATGTTTGTCAGCAGCCCTCTTGCAGGGCAAGTCAGATTCTGTTGCTTCTTGCAGTGATGACGATAGATTTTAAATGAGGTGACTCCCGGGGATGCACAGGTGATCATTTGAGTGGTCTGCGATTAAAATTTGTGGCTGCTGACAAATCATAGCATTAAACTTTTGTTTGATGTAATATAATTACCCTATAATTGCAGTTATATCCACGTATTTTACAACTTTAAATGTCTACAGCAGTAAAATGCAACATGCACATGAATTCAGCAGTAATATTAATCCAAAAACATATAATAAAATGAGTACCTTAACTTTTCAGTTAAGGTACATTTACTAAGTAAATGTTGCTATAATACAGTACTTAAATGTATTTAAAGGTTTAGAATGCAGAATTTTTACTTCTAGTTGAGTATTGTAAGGTTGGTGTTAGTACTTTTCTTCAGTAATGGACCTGAATACCTTCAGCCTTACTGCATCTGAACTTCATGGGTGTTAGCGGCTGACCTTTCCTCTTTATAAAATGTGGCTTTGAGGGTAACCTTTGTGTGTGTGATGAGGTCTAGCGAGGTTGTTTATTTGTTGTTGTTAAAGTTAGCCAGTTAGCAGCTACTAGTTATTGTGATTTTTTTTTTTTTTTTTTTTGGCCTGTTGCAGAAAATAAAAGCTGATCAATCGTCTGATCACGTTTGTTTCTCTATGTGTGGTTTCCAGCTCTGTAGCTCCAAACTGTGTTTGGGAGACCTCTGGTTTTAGACTATTTTAGCATGACTTGTAGCTGCTAACTAGTTAGCTGTCCAAAGTCTGGACCCACTCTGCTGTGAAGAGGAAAAAGACTCTGTGTTAATGGCCACTTCAGCAACATTTTTGGGAAACTTGACATGCCTTCAAAAAATTACCCCATATTATCCATCTTGCTTTCACACTCGGAGCAAACTCTGCAGTAGGGCTGCAACTAATGATTGTTATATCATCACTGATTAAGCTGGTGATTATTTTCTCGATTAATTAGTTGTTTGGTCTATAAAATGTCAGAAAATGATGAAAAATGACGATCAGTGTTTCCAAAAGTCCAGGACACATCCTCAAATGTTTTATTTTGCTAAATGACCCACAACCCAAACATATTCAGTTTAGTCTCATAATGGAGTTTTTTTTAAAAAACAGAAAATATTCACATTTAAGAAGCTGGAATCAGAGAATTTTAACCCCCAAAACCCCCAACAAAACTGCTCAAACCGATTAATTGATTATCAAAATAGTTGGGGGTTAATTTCATAATCGAATAATAATTGATTTTTCGATTAATCGTTGCAGCTGTACTGTGCAATACATAGTTGTACCCACACCCTCTAACTCCACCCAACTAAACTCCTGTTTCCAGGATAATTTAAATGCTCACTTCAGCTCATGAACTTTATCTTTAGCTGACACATTTTCTTATAAGTGCCTGATTGGGACTGCACATGTGTAACTCTCGACAGAGATGAGAAGGAAGCAAAATGACTCAGTCCTTTAGTACTTGCACCATCAGCTCCAGAAAAAACAAAACAAATGTGTTTTAATTCTTTTTCAACACTTTGCCAATTAGGCAAGTGAGTTGCTAGATTTAACAGCCCAATGTAACATTTTATTTGCCCCGAGCAATCCTTACTGTTGAGCCCTGATTATTTGTGTGAAGTAAAATTTACTTTGTAAGTGCTAACTGGCTTGAGAGAGGAGAAAAGATCCATTTGACCATTACAGTGTTTTTCTATGCATTTATGCCACTGAAGGTTACCCAGAGCCACAGACAGCGTAGGATGTATTTTTATGACGCTGGCATTAATGAGACCGTTGACAGTTGTTATAAATTTGGGATGGCTGAGGGGCTTAATGAGCATTTTCACAGCATCTAAGATGAAGGTGCACAATTTTCAACAAAGGCCTGTATACTGTATGTTATTTGTAAATTATTCAAAAAGTGGTGTTTTAGCTGCAGCCTATTTTTAAATGCAGTCTTTGTAGAAGGTCTGTTATTAGTGAAACATGGTATTCATCCAAACTTTAATGGTACCCAGTTGTTTACTAAAAACATTCTGACTGCTCTCAGCGAGTGCCTTATTGTGGCACATTTTTACTGAGAGCTGGAACCTTTGCAGCCTTTTGTTTGAACCTGAAGAGCATTATCTAGCAGTTGGTTCTTCTGCATATGAGGAATTGAAACCGCATCTTAGGTTAGCTCGTTATAGAGCAGAAATATCAGTTACATATTGTGATGCAAATATTGTAATAATTACACTGCTTTGTTTAGAGCTGCTTATTCGATTAATCAATTCACAGAAAATTAATCAGCATCTATTTTAAATGATCGATCAATTGTTACAATCATTTTTCAATCATTGCTGGTTCAAACTAGGGCTGTGACAATTACCATTTCATCACAATACCGTGGTCATGCAATTCCTACTGCTGGGTTCAGCTCATTACTGTCGGTGCCACAAGTTTTATTTTGAAGGGTCGATCTCGTCTTGAGATCAGCACATGGATCGTATGCAGTCTCTGATTGGTTGACAAGTCAAGAACACAGATTGGTTGACAGGCTCAACCCAAGGCATCTTGGGATTGGTAGTGGGTAGCTAACAACATGGTAACAACAACAACTATTTTCACTATGGATTTATTTTACCACATCTCCAAAAACGACTGCAATTCAAGGCCGGATAAAACTTCTGATAGGGATACGATATTGTAAAGGTACGTTAGCATTAGCCTAACATTAGCTTTTCCTGTTCAGCTTACTTTGGGGCTAACCACTTTCCAACAGTTGGGAAAAAACAGACAAGACTTACCTTGGTCTTGAAAAGATGCAGTGTTTGTTACCTGACACTTTGTAACCTGTCCTGTGCATTTAATATCACACTGTCCGCTTTCTAAGTTTAAGTTTCTGTTCTGCTGTGAGCAGCGGCGTCAGTCTGCTGTTTGATTTCCCTCTCTTGGAACCCACACACACTTGTGTGCTGCCCTATTTCTTAAAAGAGCTATGCTTATGCCAGTATGCTTCATGAAAGTCAAATAAAACTTAAAATTAAGGTAGCTGCAGTAAACCACCATCCTGTGGGAATATGTTGTTTTGTCACTGTGTTCAGAAAAAAAATCCATACCATCACAGCCCTTGTTAAAATGTCTCGAATGTGATTATTTGGTTACTATTCTTTAGCAGATTTGGTACTAAATTGAATAACTTCTAAAGACTTTTAAAGAGTTATGAAAATAATCATTAGTTGCAGCTCTGGCTTCTTCATATTCCTTTTTGGCAACATCATCTGTCTCTATAGCATTATAATGCAAGTAGGTAGGTAATAATGGTGTCAAACTTGAGAGGGCAGTAAGTTTAGTTTTGGTTTCAAAATTGTGTAAAGAGCGGAAAATGAGTTTTGTAAGCCAGAAATATGACTCACCTCATTGATATTGATCAACAGCCCTATCCACCCAGGGCAGATATATTAAGGTCATTTTGCGCTATGAGGCAGTAAAACCTTGAAAAAGCTTATTTGATATAAACTGTGCCAGAAACCTGTCAATGGTGTTGCAATTCCGTGGTCACTGTATGAAGCTGATAATTGTTCAACCTTATGCACTGTTGTGTCCCTGTGGATGTATTTCGTCATGGACAGGCCTATTCAGAATTTGTCCTCACAGTTGTAGCTCAGTTTATTTGCTTTGGATTTTTTACTCTATCTTATGTAACCTTAACTTGTTTATCTTTAATCACATAAAGTCCTGTCCTTTAATTATTTGTCATCTTGTCATTTCTCAAAAGTGGTACTAAATGTACCAGTCTGAATAGAAGTGCTCAGGTTCTCTGAAGTTGTCCGCTGCTGTCTCCAGACCACTTACCATGTCAGACAGCAGGCAGGGTTAAAAAGGTTGTTACAGGCTTCAGATCTGCGAGCAGGAACATGCTGTTCTCTGAGAAGTCACTGCATGCTCTGCTCAAATAAATGAATTACTGGGTTTATATGAATGAATGCGAAACACCATCAAAGCAGAATACTTTACAGGCTGGTGCATTCTGTGTATTAATGTTTTTAAAACACTGTGAAAAGGGTAATTATGATTCTATTTATTTCACTTTTCATTGCTCATTTGAAAAAGGATACTTCATTTTGTGACAGTGTCCATTTGCATTAATTGAGGAAAGTGCTCATCATTGTTGCTTCAGAATTTCTTACGGCTGGAAAATTGTGTGTTTTTACAATAGCAGGCCTGCTTACTGCTCTGCTTTGAAATGAGAGCTTATGTAACCAAAATGTGGGTGGTGTAATTATAAAGCAATTCGAATTAAAAAGCTGTGTAGATGTGAGTTTTTTCGTGTACTACAATACAAAAGCAATTTTGTTTGTTGAAGTGTTTTTGTCTCAAATCCTTGTCTGTAATTCATCCCTCTTTATCTTCCTTACATTGCACAGTGAGATGAATTTAGCCTTGATATTTTAGCTGGAACTCTTATCTAACTCACATTTAGTCAGGTGTCAAGTTTTTTGCAGTCACAAAAATGGAGGGGAAACAAAAAAGGTCCCCAAAGGTCCAAACCAGATGGACACTTTTGCTCACCAAAAGTGTGTCTGGAATGACAACAGGGGCCTTTAGTTGACCAGAGGGGGGCTTGGGATGATCACAGAGGCTCCTGGGTGGCTCAGGTGGCCCTCTGGTGTGACATTTAGGCAGTGTCTCATTAAGGCACAAATTGACTCTCAGAATAGGTCTCACAAAAGGGCAGCCTATGCAACCCCCCACCCATACTTACTCTTCATTATAACACTAATATGATGCAAATATGGTCATTCCCACATTTCGCAATTTCAGTTAAAATAATTGCAGTATGGCTTTTTTAACCACACCATGCAGCCCTGCACTATGCTAAACCACATTAAGAATAACCTCACATGAAAGCCTGCTAGTGTGGTGCAGAGATGTTTTTTTTTTTCTTAAATAAACTGGCTAATGAGGGTTGGACTATTTAGAAGCAAAATTAACCCAAACTGGCATCCCTAACTTTAAGTGTTGATGTATAGTTTTTGTACATTAACAGGATGTAGGGTGACCAGATGTCAAACTTAATGTGGGATTGCACAGCATTTTTATCCTTTGTCCCGCGTCTGTCCCATGTCTCAAATTTTAATTGGCTCTACTTTTTAAAAGTGAAACCGCTGCAGGACAGACGCTTTTTGAAAATATGGCTTTTATGCAATGGCTGTGAAGAAAGCAGAGAATTCTGTCATCACAAAGCTGTGTTTTATGTCAATCAAACTGCACACACACGGGTCAGCTGCACGTTAACCTGTGACTGTCTTTGCCACCCGATGCCCAATAGGGACAAATTGCGAGTCACCATAAAGTCACAAGCTATGCAGATTTAGGCAGAATATAATGGAAAATACACAAAGAGAAGGAAATGTAGCTACAACAAAGACTGTGAAACTAATTATCTTTTGTCTCCTTTGTGCTTCTGAATCAACCAGAGGGCAAATCATAGAGACGTTATGAGCTAAAGGGCTGAATAGAAATGTTTGTTTTTAAATATCGAAATTTCAGACTACCTCTCAGAATTCGTAATGTGTCTCACACACGCATACTCTTTGTCCCGGGTTTGGACAGCAACAACAGATCTGCTCACTTTGTCCTTTGTCATGTTGGCTGTTTTCCTAATGAAGACATGTTGCCCTTTTCTAGTCCAATAAAGTTTAAGGAACTTTAATCCAGTATGTGAAAACTCTCGTTTTTTTGCTCAATATTTTTTATGCCTCGGGGCACTCTGGTGGATCAGTTGGTAGAGTGTGAGCCCCTTGTACAGAGACCGAGTCCTCTGCAGTGGCCATGAGTTCGATTCCAGCCTGCGGCCTATTTGCTGCACTCTTTCCTTCCTTTTCCTGTCCTAACCTCAGCTGTCCTATCAAATAATGAAATTAAAAGGCCCCCCAAAATAATAGTGATTTAAAAAAAACATTTTTGTGCCTCAGTTTTGTCTCTCGGACTGTAAACTGGGCTAATTCATTATAAAATTCCTTCTTAACCTGAACTTTTTCTGTCAAATGATGACACAAGTGTAGTTTGTTGTGTTCAAAGTACACCAGAGTTTGCCCCAGCTGCAAGTGAAAAAGTTTGACGAGATGAAGGTGGAAGCATTGAGGGCAGCAGCTGCTTTGTCACTGATGTCCTGTTGACCAGAAAGATTGTACACGACACAACATGCGTGTGTGTGTCACACATCCCTGTTCATCCATTTGTAGCTGTACAAAAAAGCACAGAAAATATATACACAAATTTACTCACCCACTGACACATTAGTGCAGACATTGTCAGGTTTTTTTTTTGTGTTGTTGACAAGTCTCAAGTTTTGATTCTAAGCATTTAACAAGACAGAAAATGCTAATGTTTGTGCTTCATTGGATGACACTGGAGTAGACCTTGCCTCTAGTGGTTGCATCTTTATCTGAATTTCAATGTGGGATAAAGGCCACATATAACACCCCACTTAAAAGCTTGTCAAATCAGAACAGAGAGGAGGATCTTAAGCGCTGCAATAAGCTGAATGGCGATTGACCCTGAAAATCTTTTTACCATATTCTCCTTGACATTAAAGGGTGGTGTTAAAAGACGTTTTACAGTTGGTCAGGGAGGGAGAGTAGGGACTGGAGAACTGCTGATATTTGCAAAAACAGGGCAGTAGAGATGGATTGAAATGACATCACACTTAAATGGATATGCGACAGAATCAAAAACCAGTCTTGTCAGCAAGTAGAGAGATGGTTGTCAGATAAGCTGGATTTGCTTTGTCATACTTTATTTTATATTTCTCTGGGTCAGGGCAAGGTTTGTGTTGTTGTAGTAAAATCTTTTTCCCAGATCTTCATCTTTTTCTGCCCTTTATAAAAACAGTCTGTTTTTTAATCAACTTTAAACCTTTTAAAATGAAAAAATAATCAACTGTGACTTAATAAAAATGCATATATAGTAAGAAGAATTATGCTGCATGTAGCTGACTTTCTTTTTTTTTTTTAAACCTTATTTTTTGTTTTTTGACGAAAACACAACAGAGAGACAAGTGGACAGCAGACAGGGTCAGCTCAGAAGTGAAGTGAAATGACTAACATCATGTAAAATAAAACTAAAATGAAGCTGGGTTACACTGCAGTATCAAAATCTGAGGGTCCTTTGTGCCCATGATTGCCCTTTGAGATCCCAGAAGTCCTTGCGATCCATGACTTTGATTAGTGCAAAGAGTATTTTTTTAAGGATGGAGATGTCTCCCATTCATTTGGAACTTCTTTTATGGTGGTACAGAATAAAAGTACAGAAGAAAATTAGACAAATTTCCCCAAATAAAATGAGTACACAAAGAAATCATTTCAGATTCATATAGGATGTTCATTTTTTAACATTTTTTGATAGCCAGTGATGTGCACAGACATTTTGGGGGCCAGGTGCTTCAGTGAAAAAAAAAAAGTTGCACTCCTCTTGTAATTATTTATAAAAACTAAAATTCTTCATAATAAACTTTATGTATTTATATAGTCGTACATATTTTACTTTATGTATTTATTATAGGTATACACTCATAGATGTTTAATACTCCAGATTTCTACAAAATTAGTTCACACGACGATGGTCTTTAGCATTTCCTTTTTCAACATTTATCACAAGAGCAGGCAACAACAAAGAAAACCAAGAAAAGCAGGGTTGTTACTTTGTTTTTTATTTTATTTTTGAGTTAACTTAATACCTAAAATACCTTAAAATGTTTTTTTTCTGGGCAAATTGTCTCCACAAGTCTGAGCTTGAGGTAGCAGACATTGTCCTACTGTACGTTTAACCGATCGTCTCCGGTTCACTTAATGTTTGCCTCTTTTGTAGACTGTGGAAAGACTCCTTTCCAATTGTAAAGATAGATAAATCCTAGATATCAGTTTTATGTCAATGTTATCTTTATATACATTGATAAATGTCCTAATGAAACTCACTCCAGGAGTTTTGATATTTTTGTCAAAGTCATGTGTCAGTTGAAGATGCCCGAAGAAATCATGTTTCTCTGGGCGACCTTTATATTTGTCAATATTGAAAGGTCTCTTCAAATGCACTGCATAAATGTCAGAATTTATGTTCAGACAATGATAAGACATCCCAGCCCTGTCTTATGAATAACTTTATAGAAATTGCATTCTTGAGGAAAATATGTATTAGTTTTAGCTGGTAGTGAGAAAATATTATAAACAAACTGATTGATAGATACAGAAGAGCAATCATCTCATTATGTCATTCAGGAAAAACAACCTCTGTTTATTCTATTTTGTTCCTATTTACAAAGAAAAATGAAAATCACATCTACAACTTATGTACTATTAATAATTTGCCTAATTGTTTTTTTTTGCTGTTGATAAATTGAAATTAATTGAGGAAGTGAACACATTTTAAACACCTGGGGGTACAAGGACGTACAAGAAATGTGTGTTTGTAAATAATTTCCCACTGCTGTAATCTTAATTAGGTGCCAAGTGGGTGGTGTTTGCCAAGTGGGAGTCCTGGCACTAATGAGCGCTCGACAATCATAGGAGAATATTAAAGTCAGAGTCGATGCTAATCTGTGACTGACATCCAACCACTCGCCACCGGACTCATGCTTATGCCCTCCTTATTCTGGTACTCGACGCAGGTTTGAAATTACTGCTTGAAAAATTTATCTGCACCAGCTCTTTGACCCAGGTATGCTTCCCACACCGTTCTAGAATTGATGGGAGTGTAAAGCAGCTCTTCCATCACAACCCTCCACCTCATTAAAATCATTTACTCTCTCAGTGCATTAGCAAGCTGAGCTTTAAGAGCTGTGGATAAAAGAGCAGATGAAGTGGGCAATCTCGGCACACTTGTGCACGCTCTATAAAGATTTTGCAGTCATTCATGTGTGTCTCAATCCAGAATCGCCCCCAACAGCAGAGGTTTAAAACGAAGAGGCAGCTCCGGGCTGTGAACTAGACTGAGTGTTTAATTAGGTTTGTGTGCTTAAGCAAAAGGGCTGTTCACTGCCATAATACAGCTGACCTTTGCTGTCTTGAATCTTTGCCACACACATTTTTCTCCATTTGTAAGTGGAAAAGATTCACTAATGCATGAAAGGGGCAGGTGTGTGTGGACAAATTAAATCATGTAAAAATATTATCTACAGACTTGTCATGATAACTACTTTTATTGAACGATACATTGGGCCTCATGCAAGAAACCATTTACAAATAAATGTTCTCTTATTTTTGTTGGTATCTGTGATTTGTTCTTATTTTGTTAGCACCCACACCCACTTGTTTGTGACTGTGGTAGGAATAATGCAGATTGCATCTTGAAATTCAGTAGAATAATGATTTAGGGATTCACAAGTAAATTAGGTAATCAAGTTTAACTTGGGGGGATCATGTGGGAAGTTTGAGTCTGTGTTGGGCCCCATGACTAATTAAATTATAGACACTACAGGACAAATAAACACTGGCCATTGAAGCGCACAATAAAAAAAAGCCATGATAAAACTTTAAGAATAAATAAAAACCTTAAAAGTGAATAAAAACAATTAAAATTTAAAGAGCCAGCTAAAGAAGAATAATCTGGAAGTAAAATGTGATGCAGTTTGATTTAAATTGTCCTATGGATAAAAATGAGGAAAATAAATTGTTAAATTGTTTGTTTGATAAGAGCCCACATTAAAAGAAAGCATTGAAGTAATGTAATCAGGTAAAAAAAAACAAAAAAAACAATAAGCGCTTCATAAATAAAAAAAACCCAGTGTCTTTCACAGCGCACATAGAGAGAGGGGCCATCCAACCTCAGCATACAGGTATGACATACCCTGCTTTTTCTTGG
>JAJHUR010104389.1:0-28386 GCA_027495735.1 Lutjanus campechanus | reverse complement strand
TGACTCTCCCTCGTTAACCAGCCATCCATTTGACAAATAAAACATGAATGATGCCTCTCCACTTCCTCCCACTGTACAAAAATGACGCCAATAACCTGGATATGAGCACCGTCTTCTTGGGCTGGTGATCAGTGTTGGAAAGTTCCCGCCCACACAGCCAGCTGACTCAATCACGAGCAGAGCTCAGCTGTCAATCATGGCATGAAACCCGCTTTTTACATCATCAAATAACCCATTAAAACCAAACTGATCAGAAAAATGAAATCATCTTTAGGAAATACTTATTTGATGTGTACTTTGATGTTTTAAGGAGCTCTTCTGTCCATTTCTCTATTGTCTATGCTGCTATGCTCCCTCTCCACCGACAGTAGCAGAGACAGTGTACAGCAGGTGACTCACTGCTCCTTTACCTGACTGAGGTTTGTGAACATTAGGAACCATGGCCTGACCATGGTTCTGAAATATCAGTAGCTTGACTGTGCTGCATATTGATTAATCCATGATGTCATCCTGCCATTCTGTCAGTTTTGTCTTGGATCTATAATATACTCTAAACTGTATGTCAGACTTCTCAGAAAAACCCAGCAGCTCAACAGAAAGTGAGCTTGAAGCACCTTGGAGACTTGATGAATTATGTATTTTAGTCAGCCTTCAGCTCTCCTTGTCTTCTCAGGAATGTGCATGCAACTATCTCCTTGGTTAACTTAAATAATTTCTGGATTGTAATTAAATTTGCTAGATCATACTCATGGTCCCCAAAGAACACATCTTAATGTTTCTTTTAGTCTTTTGCTGTGCACACTTCACTGAGGATGAATCATTTCCAATTTTGAACACACTATGTGCTTTCCTCTTGCACCACCAAAATGTAAACTTTGCACCTAAGTGATCTCATAATCCAATTCCCAGATTGCCATTAAAATGGCAGCATTCATTTGTACAGGGGGGGACAAATGTATTGCCTTTTTACATGTGATGTGCACACATAACACTTTTATACAACATGTACAGTAATTCAGTGAATGAGCAGTACAGGCTTGGGCGGTATTTATAATTCCCAAAGGTATGATTTTCAATACTGTCATAGTGAATAAAGTTATCTAAAAAATAATGTAGAAGTTGGAACTGTTTTTTGTTAATAAAAAATAACAATACAAAATTAATTTTATTCATTAAAACAGGGAACTTAGCCAACAGAATAATCATCTGGAGTTAGAAAAGAAAGAATTGGCTGGTCACTTCTGCTCAATAGGTCTCTAAATATTATTATTAAAATATTACCACATATAACTTTATGTTGAGACGACTTTCCCTAGCTACAAAAGCCACCACCAGCTGCACATAATCTCCGTTTAGCCAACTGATGTGTCACTGTGTCCTCCAGCAAGAATCTATGGAAAAAGGATGCTTATTATCCTATCTATTCATTACTCTATGGACCATAAATATTTAACCCAGCAAGACTTGTCTAAGTAGGCTAATTGCATATTAGACACACAGAATTGTAAGCTAGTCCATGTCATACATGCTACAATAACTCTCATATACCCTATACAACAGTAAAATGCCAGGACCATAAGAAGATATGACAAAATAGATACTGTGATGTACAGTATTTATGTGAAATGGTGAAACCTGTGTCGTCCCAAACTAACACATTGCTCAAGTTATTTACACAACCTGAAACCGTCTTCATGATCATAGAGGGCAGCTCATATGATTTCCCATGAAGACACAAAGACACTCAGCCCTGCAAGGCCTCATCATCCATCTCTGCTCCCCAAAGACCTATTTTTAAACATTCAACCTCTTCTATCAATAGTGCAATCAGACCAGTGGAGCTCAGCTCGGCCTGACAGAGCTGGGCCGATGTGTATTTCAAGACTTCAGTGTAAAGACCACAGTGCCACCAACAGAGGCTGCAGCAAAATGAAGACAAATGGAACAACATGAACTGTATACAGTTACTAAAAGTTCAGTTACAAGCAGTATAACTAGCACAAGCTGGCAAACAGCTTTCCATAAAGTAACACAGAAAGGATGAATCGTAATAATGGCGATGAAAGTTTAATCGTGTTCATGAACTCAGTCTCGCTGCTCCCTCGCAGATCAATGCCCTCTCACCCACACAAACCATTCAGCTGTGGAACTGATCAGGGATCAGCTCAGTGGTCCCTCTGTATGATGACATGTTTGGAAATCACCGCAGTGGCTTTTCTCTTTGTCTCAAACAAGAGGCAGAACGATGGATGATTTCAGTGTGACTTCAGGGAGGACAGACCCTGGAGAGACAGCCTCCACAGAGCGCTTCTGACAGTTACGGGAAGAGGCATGCGTCTCGGAGAGACAGATGCATTTATACCTTTTTAACATCTGCCTAGAAGTGAGTTCAGATTTCAATCCATCTTGAATGCTTGTTGGAGGCATTCATCATCATTATCACAGTCATAATGAACGTTAACAATGAACATGGCTTGGTGTTCGTACTCACAGCTGTCAAGTTAGAATGTTAGTGTTGGGAAATTTTTCTGCAATTCTTGTGCGACTAGTTCACTGTAGCCTTAGCAATATATCTGTCTAACTTTGCTGTCAGGATGTAATGAGAATTAAGGCTGCATGATCAACTGAAAAATTTTCCGAAATGACGACAATTCACTCACTTCTGTTTCCTATGCGTTCGCATCATGCTGCATTCACGTGTTGACATATTTGCTTCGGAACAATCCCCGTTGCTATATCAATCACACTTACACAATGCAAAGCAAAACACACTATTAATTAAGCAGGAGGGAGGCAGTCAGAAACAGATCAGACAGCCTATACAGAGGAGTTGGAGCCGGAGAGTTTTCAAACAAAAGGAAAAAGAAAAGAGTATGGCTGAGGAAAATGGTGGGGGCGAGGTCAGGGGTGATGTTAAACCTGATGAGGTTTAACATCACTCAAGAGATGATAATTTGTAGGAAATGCTGTGGCAGCACTGCAAGCTATCACTACAAATTTCTGTAACTACCTCAGACATCACCAAAAAAATCCAATACAAAATCACTGACACATCCTTTTATATTTAGAAACATTTGAGTTAATCTCTTTGATTAAGTGTTCCTCTAAAGTAAGAGAGGAGAAGAGACTTGATGTATTTTTTGTTTCAGCCCTGCCTGGACAGCAAGCGTCTCAGGCAAGTTTTTTTTCTTCTTCTTTTTACTTGAGTGCAATAAATGTTTTAGTTGAACAAACAAGACTCGTGTGAGAGAGTTGTGATCAACTGTAAGGGAGAACAATCGCGATTCATATTTTAGCAAGAATCGCGCAGCCCTAATGAGAATTTCAACAAATATATCAAAAACATGGTTCCAAAATACATGACCTACCCTAGCTTCTAATTAAAAAAACATAAAGCCAACACCGATACAGGCCTAGAGTTTAATTTACAGACATATAATTCATACAAAATCATTCCACACACCACCCCTTACTGCTCTGCACATTACTCTGCACTTATGAATAGATGCTAAACAGCATTTTGCTTTTTCAGTACTTTTACAGTCAAGTTGAATTTAAATCTCAAAATAATTGAAATTTATCCGTCCCTCAAGGGTTTCATTTGCCTTTTTGGGATTATTGTGGCCTAAAATGCAGCTTTTCTAAAAAATTGTAGTGCATGTTGTGATGCTTTTAAGCATGAAGCATTAAGCAATTGCAGGACCAAGAGAAACCTGCAAAAGAAAGTTGTGATTTTATTGTACAATTTATTAAAAATCAAAGGCAACTTGTTCCAGGAAAAACAAAACCGCAATTTTCTCGATTAATCAATTAGTTGTTTGGTCCATAAAATCAGAAAATTTCAAGTCAGAAAATGGTGAAAAATGTCAATCAGTGCTGTCTAAAGGCCAAAATGACGTCCTCAAATATCTCGTTTTGTCCACAGCCCAAAAATATTCAGTTCACTGTCAGAGAGGAGTAAAGAAACCAGAAAATATTCACATTTAAAAAGCTGGAATCAGAAATTTTTTACTTCTTTGAAAAATGAAACAAACCAATTAATTCATTTTATCAAAATAGTTGGAATAGTTGGCAATTAATTTGATTATTGATTAATAATCAAGTGATCATTGCAGCTCTAACTGAAATGGATGGGTACCAGTCCACCACAAAATTTTTAGGGGGGCGGCCCTAGAAGTATTGTATTAGTTAAAAAAATGCTATGTTTTCTCAACATCATCAAGTTCTAGCTCCTTCTAAATTAAACTTAAGTAAATACATTGTATGTTATTACATCAGTGACTGGTTATTACATGTCATATCTTTTATTCACACACATCTTATTAAAAGCAGTGACAGCTGACATTTACAGCAAACTGAAGATGTAAAATCAGCATCTGCAAATCCTTTCGGAAATCTTAAATTCGTATTTAGTTGTGTCCATTTGTTTGTTTGATTTCCATAGCCACCAGTCTACCTCCTGACAAAGACAACTAGGCGGAGGCGGTAACAAGGAAAGGGGTTGGATGTCCTATGATGAACTGCTGTTGGTGAATCCATAGACAAAGGCGCTGTATTAGAAAGGTGGAATCATCTGTCATAATGTGGCTGTGAGCTGGAAGTGGCTGCAGAGGGCTGGGTGTGTTCGTGCATTAGCTGGTGTCGGGGTGAGGCTGCCTCAGACCCTGGCTAACAGAATGGAGAGAGCACACAAGGCAATAGAAAAGCCATTAGTAGCCCTGTTCTGCCCCTACAAGTGTTAGCCTGAGGACAGCCATCAGTTCAACAGCAATACCACACCCATACTGTCCGAGACACTGGAGACAGAGCAGGAAATAACAGCTACTGACTCATACAAACACAATGAACCAGCTGTTACCTGACTCTTTTAATAAACTGTATCTTTATATTTGATCTTTTTTCATTTTAAAGCATTACAGTATTACAAGGAACCAGTCTTTCCGCCACTCAATACATCTTCAAACTCGCTGAGGAGACGGGGAGAGACAGGGGATGTAGCAGCACTGGATGACAAGTGGCAGTGAATGGTCTGCACTGTATCTTGTATTGCTGTCCTCTAGTTGCCTTGTAAACATCCTGCTCCTCAGAGAGCTCCGTCTGATAGCATCTGAAAGTCTGCCTGCTGTTTACAGGTGAGTGGATCCTGTGTGACGGGGAGGGCGAGATTCATGCAACTAAACTAACTAGGCCTGACAAGCACTCAAAAGGCTGGTGAAGCCAACAGTGCCCTCTTCTATGGGGACCAGGACATACTGAGACACCAGGTACTACGATATGTACTGTAGTCATGTGCACTCTGTATTGTGGCTTACAAGAAGTCCACCTCCAGTCATGTTTTAAACAATACAAATGCTCTGTAAGAAGTAATAAATTGTGTCCAATGTTTTTTTGGCAAAATAAATTCAAATGTTAACATAGCTTACATATAGCTGCCACTAGGGGTGTAACAATACATCAATCCACATCGATACATCGATTAATTAATTAATGATCCAATTACATCGATGCACAATGACAACATCGATCCACATCGTCATCTTTAAGATACGCCTTTAATTTGAAATTCACATAGCATGTCTGTATCTGTGTCACCATTTCCTGCGCACCCCCGCCGCCTTCAAACAACGTGAACGGCGGCGTCATGGCTAGCACGAGCAGCTAAGAAAAGGACGATGATGATGACATACGCTTACCTCTTGGAAATAAATCGGCGCTGTGGAAATATTTCGGATTCCGACGGACGTCTCAACAGACAAAACTCGCGGCACGGCCTTGACCCCCATGCTAGCTCCGCCGGAACCGTGTCAGATGTCACGCCAGCTTTGACCAGTTTCTTTACAAAAACGCTGAGCAACAACTCGAAAAGAGCGATGAGCATCACAGGTGCCATTTCATATTTCATTTGTAAAGATATGAGACCTTACAGGAGTGACCTTGGTTAAGTTCTGTTGAAAGTGTTTTGTTTGTCAATTTTTATTTTTTACTTAAGAAGAATACCGTTTACACTGCTTATTTAATGCCTGATACCTGAAAGACCTTAGAAATAAAATGGTCAAATTTTATATTTCAGTTGTTTTTTGTGAGTTGATATATAAATGTAAATGATTGTGTGAGATGGGCATATGATATCGCATCATATCGATCGCAGGCTTGTGAATCGAATCGAATCGAAATCGTATCGTGACAGACTTTGTGATATCGGCAAACATCGTATTGTCATCCAAACATATCGACATCGTATCATATCGTGATGAAGCAGGTGATTTACACTCCTAGCTGCCACCCCTGTGATTGACGAGATTGGTTCCTTAGGTTTATGACTTCATATTCCCAGCCCCACTGACATCTTTTTTTTTGAGACTGCTCTTGCTCACTGCAGTTTCAAAGTAAAAAATGCTCAGACATGGTGTTTACTGCTTATTTCGCTCCTGATATGTCTTATAACACATGAAAAACACCACATGGACATGTTGACAAGGATAAAAACTTGATTTTCACTGGAGAAGGGGTCTTAAATGTCTATTTGAATGTTTACAACTGTTGTCATTGAGTGTAATTTGGTTAATTATGCAATTTTAATGCAAAGTTGACATTGTTTGAGATGTCTTTGTTATGACAACTGGAAATTATTTAAGTCAGTGTTTTTGTCATGACAACTTGACATAATCAAAAAAAACTGTTTGGCTTTATGTTTGAACATTACATTAGATTGTTATATGTGGTTGGCTTTGACACTGGCCCTCAAGAGATTATAAGTGAAACATAGATAATTTCCTTGGCCTCAAGTAAAGTGGTACATTTTGGACTAGTCACATGCTTTTTTAACAGTGTCATGAATAATTTCCTGTACTTCAACTAAAGTGGTACCATTTGGACTTGTCAGAAAGATGTCAGTATTGTTACAATGCCAGTTTGACAACAGAGTACAGTACTGAGGTGATGCAACTATCAGAGGTAGCTGATGGACAGATAGTGGTTAGCTAGTATAATTGTTGCTAAAAAAAAAAAAGAAAAAAAGAGAGACTTACCACTTTATGCTCTTATCTGTAGCTGACGCTAGTTAATAAGCTCAAATAGCCAAACCCAGCAAGACAACCACATCAGTGCTGTATTACCTGTCAAACCACTGTCAGTCTTGCTGCCATTATGGGTAGAATGTGTAAAAAGAAACTAATATGGTTTCAATTTTTTAAAATTACTTATTGAGGAACTGATATGTTGTTGAAACTCCTCCTCACGGAAGCCTTCCATGCAGTCAGCAAGCAACAATAGTGAGAAAAAAACAAGCAAAAAAGGAGCCACTACTTCTGAGCCCTTTCAGTCAAACACTACATTTCCTGGATTATTCACCACAGAGAGTTTTGAAAGATCATTCCAAAGAGGATGGTTTTGAAAAATTGAAAGGTTTGCATTTTGTAAAAGAAATAGACTGTATTCTTTGCTTCATCTGCAACAAAGCAGGGTCAGCTGTGTTAGTGCACGGCCGCAGTGACAGTTCCTTTGCTAAGGGAAGATTTTGCAACTGAAAAAAGTAACAGAAAAGTTTGATTAACACGAGTTTCTGACCTGTATTCTGATTCACTGTGTGAGTGTGAGCATATGCTGTCGCAACTCCAATCAGTGCCATGCTCTCAGAGTTAGCAGCTCAGGATCAACATATTGCCAGGACAGTATTGGAACCTTTATATAGATCTTGAAGTTCCTGGGCAGACAAGGGATGCCAGTCAGAGGACGCAGCCATTGCGATGGCATCCTTTGGCAGCCCATGTTGGAGAGAACACACCCATTAGCTAAAGCTAGAGTAGTAATGTGTCTCATGCAGAAAAAGTTGGATGTCGGCTCATGCCATACACCATGAGAGCATCTCTGACACCCATCATTGTGCTTTCTTTGGACTCGAAGCAGATGAAATGGCAGACATTATTACATGTGAGCAATTCTCATTCTGTTTGTGGATTCACAAATACATGCGGCTCATCAGCAGAAACGCTGTTGTCATGCATCGAGGACATTTTTCTCCACTTAAATGTACCTCTTGATCGTCTGCAGGGATATTGCTTTGACGTTGCATTAAACTTGTCTGGACATGTGGATGGTGTCCAAGTGAAACTAAAAGCAAAGTGTCCAGGCTCCCTTTTTGTCCACGCATTGGACCTTTTTCTTCAAAAAGTACGAAGGGAAGTGAGACTTGTTGCAGACACAATCAATTTTGTTCAAGGAGTTTCTGTTGTCAACACAGAATCATCCAAACTTGGCTCAGGAGAGGTTGTGTGCAACTTGCTGGGGCTGTGCCAAACTCGATGGTGCATCCCTGGAGACCTTGAAAACATTGGAGTCAGATAGAAAGATGAGAGGTGAGATGAGGGCCAAGATTGTATAAGCAAGCCAAACAAGCGAGGACATATTTTGGCCTGGTGCGCAGGGTGGCTCTTTTCAGGTCTTTTTGAGGTAGCGGCCTGAAGGTTTTGAGTTCTCTGGAGTGCATCCAAGTCCTTCAGCAATGGATGCAAGCACTAAGGGAGAAGGATTCAGCAAGGCAGCTTGTGGACAAAGCACGCAACAATCTTGAGATGCCCCCATCCCTCCAGGATGAGCAGAATACCGGCTTGCCTCCACAGCACCACAGAATGCTCAATTCTACCCGCTTTGATTGGACCTCACAATGCAAATACAGTGGGCGAGGCTGGCAGATTACAAACATTGTGCATCCCTGATCAGATCTGCAAAGTTTTTTTGTAGGTAAGCTTGAGATCACAGGAAGATCATGAATGTTGTTGCTCTGCACAGATTCTATTTCCACCTGGCTGAGATCTGATCACAGTGCTGCCAGACCACCTCCAGATATGGATCCAGTAACGCTAGGATTGTGTTTAAAGTTACATTAAAGAATATATTCACAACTCTGTCTTAATGCAATACTCACATGCCCACATGTACACTGAAACTGTAATTATTCCTCCTGTCTAGGCTGTGAAGAGATCTTGTCCTGATGCAGTAAAAGACGGGGACAAAATCCACAGTCCCACAGTTGTGGGAAAAAATACATCCTCAACTTTATCTGGAGACTTTAGCAGTCTGAAATAGACAAGTCAAGTAGGTATCCTACAAAGTTAAAGTTGAGAGAATTTCATCATAAAAAGACTATAACTTTGGAAGACACTCACTTGATTTGAAATGCAGACTTCTGAATCCTTATATCAGCTTCGGTTGAACTTCTCCATTAAATGAGGACTGTGGATTTTGCCCCCAACACTTACAATGAAATTGCATTAGAAAGAGATTTTTTTATGGCCAGTATGAGGAAAAGGAACAATTGAAACAGCCAGTAACTCTTTCAATTTGCAATGCAAAGAAAATCAGGCTAAATGATGTCTAAATCAACACTGCAGTGCAGCCATAAATGACGTAGTTTGTCCAAGCACCTGCCAGCAGGGGTTGGCAGTCTGTATGTTGGCCACATCATAACAATGTTTGATGGAGAGGGATTTACAGCTTTGACATCTCTCCTTTTATATACCACAGTGGTAGAGTGAGGCACAAGGCCCTGACGAAGCTTTGTGTCAAAACTGTTCATCTAGATCAGATTATTTTCAGTGTATGCATAGGTTAGGCAAGTTGGGTGTTTGTTATTTTCCAACACATGATCATACCTAAACGATAGAATAGGTGGATTGCCAATGACTTCCAAAATAACATAAGCATATGAAACGGTGATGAGGACCAGCAGCAAAAGACCTGAAATAGATTTTATAAACATGTGGTTATCGTTGTGTAATAATCACAGGTTTGGTTAGGATTGGGCTCCAAAATTACTTGACTAGATTTAAGAAAAAAATATGGTTTAAGTTAAAATAAGTACATCATGTAATGTTAGTCACATGACATTTTTCTGCCATTGATGAGATATCTCAATTGCTATTTTCGCTGCCTGGCGGTAGGGGACGCTGTGATGGATCATCTGACAAAATTTTGTCACTCGAACAAATGATAAATGAATGACGCTAGAATAAAATATTTTTTGTGTCTGAAACTAGAAGATCTGTTCTTTCTTGTGATATATGCCATCTTAACGTTTTCATAGAACTGAATATTCCGGGACATTGAAAAATCAGTGAATTTTGTCAAAAATGACTGGCACTGACTGGCAGCTTTTTAAAAAAAATGCTGGCGGGGAACAAGTTAATGTGAACCAGTGGCAGTTTGGTTAGATTTAAGCTACAAAACTATTTGGTTAGGTTGAGAAAAATATCATAGTTTGGGTTAAAAAGTACACTGAGTTATGTGACATGACCTATGTAAGTCAACTACATAATGTGATTTCAGTAACTTAAATTCTAAAATAAGTCAAAGTTGACTTGTGGTGTCACATGGGAAACAAACCCCAGTCACCAGAGTGAAAGTCATGTGCTTGTTTGACCTCTCCATCTACCCCAGCCCCCTCCATTCACAGGTTTCCTTGCTCATTATTCCCTCTAAACTCAATTCCCCGCTTACAGGCTATTGGTTGAGTAGTTTCATGGTACACGGACCATTAAGTACACAACTGCTATTTTTAACAATGTTGTACTAATGCAACATAACTTTGGAAAGCTAAGATTCTTCAATATTCCATTTCAAGGTTAACAACAGGTACAATCAGTCTCACCAACAAACACAAAATTCAGGCAGCTCAGTTTTGAAGCCTCCCTTTGCCTCCAATGATCAATAAATCTTGGATAAAAATGTTTTCTTTATATTAGTCAAGGTCCAGTCAACCCAGTCCAGTAAAATATTTAGTGCAAACACACTATTTCATAGATAAATACCCACAAACTGCTGTACCATTATTTCAAATTAGCAACACAAATTATCTATCCTAAATGAAGTTAGCATGTGGATATTAGCGATATCTTGGTATCAAAATGGCTACTGCCGATGATTCAACACCCGATCTGCTCTTTTTTACACACAGAGCTATGACAAAGCATAAAAAGGTGAGAGCGTCTGTCAGAAACCACAGTTTATGGCTTAGAGGTCCTGGGGGTCTCCTAATGTGAAATTGACAGGCTGAGTTTTGTCCTCCATCCCCATCAGAGAGTCACAGCTTTGGCAGAGACGGACGTGAGCCCGTCCGGCCGTGATGGATGGCCGCTCTGATGAAGAGGACGCAGCCGGGTCCCACAGCGGCAGGAAATGAGACAGCCGTCACTCCTCCCTTGAAAATTCAATCAGAGGATCCACCAATCATATTCAGCCAAAACAGTAACCTCGGCCTGCACGGTCAGAACACATTACCAGTCTGTCAGTGATCCAGAAGACAGGAAAAAGAGCTGTCTAATGATAGATGAAGGAGGGGCCGTAACCCCCCAACCCTCACTCCCCATATGGACTAATTCTGGATTAACACCTCGATTTAATGGGGAGTATTCATCATGTGAATGACGACAGCAGCTGATACTGACAGAGAAAAGCTCTTAAATCTTCACTGAGGAGATGTTGGAAAGGAAGATGTTAATGGCAAGTATTAGGGAGTGAACCAGAACAACATCACCAGTGGGACCATCAACTCAATATGCAAAGATAAAATAAGAACCTCACTGTAGACTTCCCAGAAGCCACTGCATCTATTTAAGCCTGTGTTGCTTTTGCGTCCCACAAGTGTCCAAGCAGTGTGCCTATCTCTCTCTTTCTCTCTCTAGTTTCTCCTCCTTGTCTTCTCTTTTTATTCAGGCTTCTCTCTGTTAGACCATCAGACATCCTGGGACCTCTCCCCCGGTTGTCAATGCCTCATTCCAGATGCTCTTCATCTTCTAAAAGATCGAGTCTCTCCTCTTGTTTGCCTTTTTCCTCAGGTTGTGCCACAACTAACAGACTGAAAGACTACTGGGGCTTTTCCACTGGCACTTTTTGACCATGCTGAGTCAAACTGTGCCGTGCTGATTTCCATTTCTGTTACCACTTTTATCGTATCAAGCCTTGCCTGAGATGGACCTACCCTGGAGTGGGGCCAAAGCGAGCCCGACCTGCCTCCAAGCAGGCTGCGGTGACGTCTTGCCGACAGTGGTCAACCAGTGACGACCCCTTTTTCTCTCCCTCGAACAAGCGTGCATTGTGATACTCAGCTTGTGTGTGCAGAAGAGCAGAGAGAGAGTCTCTTTATGTTCAACTCTCGGTAGTTTTGTAGCTTCGAACTGAATCTCTGTGCTTTGAAATGTAGATTCTCTCCTGTGTTTCTATTTTTACCTTCTGGTATCTGCATTTTTTTTACAGTTTCATATTTGCTGTCAGCTGTGCCGGAGTTGTGTTAAGTTACTGCTGATGAAAACCTGAATACAAATATTTCCTGTGTTTGAATAACAAAACCACAGGGAACTTGTGAAGACTGTAAGGAAACAGCTTCTTTATCCCAGACAAGTTTATCCACCGCTATACAGCTGCTTGACTTGAGCCTCCTCGAGCTCGTCTTCAATTAAAGACACATCTTCAAGTGGGTAGCCCTGTTGTGATGGAAATGCAAACCCCTGCTGTGCTGGGCTGACTGGCCAAGTGAAACTGAGTCATGCTGGCTCAGCTCATGTGTATGGAAAAGGGTCATGGGTCCTCTGCTAGAAGTGGACAGTCAAGTATGAATGTCGTTGACTCTGAATAATTAAACACTGTAGTAAAAATAATTCATTCTCTACCTTCAGCTACTTTGCATCTCTCTGCTGACACAGCATCTAAAATTGTGGTTTTCACTACTGCTGAAGTTCTTATCGTATCTCTCCAGTTCTTGGGCATGTGTCAGTGTTTGCACTCTGGACTGGACTAGAAGATCATGATCCCGGAGGGATAGCTCAGGGCTTGTGCCCTCTTTGTTCCATGGTGGTCTTTTTGGTGGCAGGCAAGGTGGGAGGAGCTGTAGTATGTGTAGTGTGCGGGCATTGGTCAGCTGTGAGATGAATCACAGGGGGGTGTTTTCTGTTTATGGTTTTCTGGAGGGCAGGGTTGTTTGTTGCTGTTGTCAGATATTTCAGTGGTACTATTTGCTTTCGCTGTCTTATGGTTTGGATGCCTGTTATACCAGTGTATGTACTGGTTGTTGATGTAGGATGGGAGTCTGTGGGCCAGTTTCAGTTCTTTGTTCTGGATGGTTTGCAGTTGTTGAAGCTGGTTATCACAGATGATTGATCCAGGCACATGTCACAACAACTGCCCTTATATAGTGTTTGGAGGCATGCTCTATGCTAACAACAAGTAACTGGCCATGGCCCCCTAGTTTAGAATCAAGTGCGATTCATCATTCAGAGAGCAGATTGGCGTGGTTAAGAACGTGTGGTTCATCTGGAGTTGATTTCTCTTTTTTTCTCTTAACAGAAAATTAGAGAAAATGTCATTTAAATTTTCAATTTTAGAGAATGTTGCTGCATGAGGTCCATTCTCACCATAGATTATTACATAATGGTTTTTCAAACAGAATATCAATAAACGCAGAGGCAAGTAAATGTTGCTGGCTTAAGCGCTTGATGTCACTTCAGATTATGGTTCAGAGGAAACAAAGTCTAATTCTACTAAAAAACAAGTTTTCCTCTTTCTTTTTCTCATGTCTTATGCAGGAGGGACTGAGACACCAGTTTGGGGGAAACAAGGAAGTATTTTCTGACAGCTGGATCACATGATAAAGATTTCAGTCCTGTTTGATTTGGGGACATCTCTTGTTCATGGCAAATGCATTTTAATATTACAGATCCCAGACCTCAGGAAAAAGGCACCAGTACTAGTGAAAATAGATTGTGGTGCTGCTTTCATGGCAGTTACTGTCACAGAACAGCACATGTGTATTCCAGTTACCACGTTTATGTTTCACTCACATCATTCTTCAATGTTGCGAGACAGTTATTAGCTAGCTTAACTAATGTGCTTTTTAGTAGCCTGTGTTAGCTGGCTTCTCTAAAATGACCAGAATTAATTTTAATTCAATTTAAATAAGCAACCATAACTAAAAGGAATACAAAAAATATTACTGCGACAGCAAGAAAGGAGTGAGTTTCAATAAAAGCTAAGGTTAATGCATGCAATAATATATGAGTGCTATTTAGTGCTAACTATTTAGTGAGTATTCTGTGTCCTGAAAACTCATCAGACTCATGTCTCTGCATCTCCTCCTCCTCTTTAATCACCACAAATTCAGTCATTCCACAGATAATTTCACTCACAAGGGACTGTTATGGGTCCCTTAAAATCTTCTGAGGAAAATGTTTGTTAAGGTACTTCTAGCAACACATAAGGGAACACTTAAGTAACTAAGGGCAAACGCTTAAAGATTAAAGGGGTTTCCCTTACAACATCCTTAGGGTGATTTTATGCATCTAATTTTAATAAGTGGTTTTATGCAAACAGGCACTTGCCATTAAAAGTGGGGTTTTATACTTTGAATTCAGATAGATTTTTATGTGTTTAATCTGCTTTCACTGTGGCTGTAAAGGATAAAAAGAAGTTCATTTGTAGCCCTGTCCTGCCGTCTGTGTTCCTGTGTCCAATAGTTGTGTAACTGCTACAGCGGGGAAACAATTATTTGACATCTAAGAAGCATCAAAGCAGCATCCTCTCTCTACCACGCCTTTTCTTGCTCTCAGCAACCAAACTACTATTGATCGCTTTCTACCTTCCTCCTCTCTAACTCTGTGTTTCTGTTTCCCCCTGTAGCCCAACTGGGAGAAACTCACGCTGCTAAAAACACATATTCTTTTCCCACTACAGCTGTTTAATAATTGAACCTGTTGCATAATTGTTTCCTTGGCATGGTATGATCCTGGCTTTATGCAAATGGCACAGAGCTGTGATGTGTTTCATGCTAGCAGCGAGGCTGCGGTGCTGGTGCCATGGTCCTAATGGGAGCTGTGGCTGTGTGAGTCATCCTCCGCAGGCTCTTATGCTTGCCTCTAATCATCCCCCCGAGGAAGGGTGGGAGGGGGAGGAGCAGTCAGGAGGAAAAGCACAGTGTCTCAGCAACCACGCACAGGACAGACCTCTACAGTCACACCGATATACTTTCCACAGACTGGTTTTTAACCAGTACACTAAATATAATCAGAATTTTACAGAAAGTTACAGTTACTATAAATTGAGGAACTTCTACTGTAACAGTTCTCTGTCACGTTGAGCTGAATGATGCCTCCTTACCAACTGTTTCACTAAGATGATTAATTAACTACAGCAGTTAGACTAACCAGTTAAAAGGTTTCCCCTGAAACTAGTGTCTCTTTCCAAAAATCATGGCTTAATGATTCTTAAGTAGTTCCAATAGATTCTACTTCAGAAAGACAGTAGTTCCCAGATGAAACTGTTAGTTTGTTGGTTTGTTGTATAGCAACCTTCTGTGGTTTATTGTACATCTGATCTTTTGTAACTAAATGACTTCCAAGTCGCTCCCCTTTTTTAGAACTAACACTGTGAGCTGGGAGCAGTGTTACAGCACTTAGCTTTCAGACACACTTGTTTTTGCTGTGTGTCTGATGTCATTCAGTCAACAAGTCGTAATATTGCCATTATCACATCATCATCAATTAATTGGAAAACAAACTGCATTTATATAATGCTTTTATTCAAAGCACTATCAGCTTGATCATTAAAATACTGTAAATATGTTGTTTTTTTTTCTGTGCCACTTGCTGCTGTAACCAGGATTTTTGACATAGTCCCACTGTCATCATTCACTTATTATCATTACATAACCAGGTGCACAACAATTCAACACTTTTCATGTAGATGTCCGGTCAGTGTTGATGGTAAATGTAGTCAATTGACAGTGATGTCAATGGTGTTAAGGAAGAACTACAGGCTATTTCAGGATTGGATTTCTAGTCTCTGTGTAGTCACTGGCCGTGCTAGATGATTATTTTTGTCACCTTATGCAGCTATGTTTTGGCAAACAAAGTAATAGCTATAGGCTAAGTTCATGAGACATACAGTAGCAACGGGAGCGTCAGAATCTCACAGTGCATCCTGGTACATGTAGGAAATGCCAGCATGGCTCCACAAGCAGGACAGCTCAGCTTTCTTCAGTACTGTGTTTCTGACAACACAGAAGCTGCATTTGTTAGCAGCAGTTAACTTCAAGTTTTTCATGTTTAAAGAAGTCTGACTCACTGGATGTGGACTGTGTGAGTAAGCCTGCAATTGGCCACCTACTTCAAGTGACATTCTCTTTCTCCTCTGCTCTCTGTGTGTTACTGTCTTCAAAATCCCCATCAAGATGGAAACAACAGCAACAACAACAACACCTACTGTATAAGCTAGCAGCCTACACTAATATAAAAATGGTAAGCTACCCTAACAAGCTAGCAGCTGTTCCCTTAAAATTTGCGTGCATTTAGCCATTTTATGCCAGTGGTCTATTCCTCACATGCAAATGTTTCCCCCTGACACTATTTTGCAGGAGCACTGCATCCTTAGCTTTGTGCTGCCCAGTATGACTGTGACTGGTTTAAAGAGATACAAACAAGCCAGAGCATAATTTTCCCCCGGAGCCAGACCTTTCTCCAGCACAGAGACAGACGCAGCCATGTGAGACTAACAGAAACATGTTGATTTAAGAGTTGTTGTTTCTGTGAGTAAAATGTACTGTATTTAGATAGCTTTTTTATCCAAAATGCTTTACAATTTCTTATTCACCCATTCACACAAGCATAGCAAGATACCACGCAAGGTATGGTCTGATCACTGGGAGCCATTCAGGGTTCAGTCTCTTGCTCAAGGACACTTCTACATGTGGACAGGACTCAGGAAGAGCTGGGAATCAAACCGCCAACCCTGTGATCTGTGCGGACATGTTGTGTATTGTTTGGGTTTTATCAGATACCAGTGCTAAAACAATATTTTTAAAAACATTACCAGTGCATAAATGGTGCCTACCCCAATAATTTTTAATAAAGAAGCACAAAATGATGGTCAGTTAGATTAAAGACCATCTTTTTTCATTGCTAAGGCAAATTTGAGATTGAGCAATATCTTAAATGTTACTAGTTTAAAGTATACTTAAATACATAAATATGAATAAATACAAAACACATAACAATAATTAATAAAATCTAACTAAACGAGGCACCGTAGTCTGTCTTGTGATTCAGTCAGGTAGGTGTTGGCACCGAGTTTTGGTACCCAACCTTAGTGAGCAGCCGACAACCTGTATGATAGCTCCATAGCTACGTATGTAGAAAGATGTTGTCCTCATTCTTAGTCCTGCCTGCAAAGCTCTGATTGGTCAAGTGTCAACAAGGGGAATCAGCCATGGGTGAGCACCAAACACCAAACTCTTTTAATTGATGAAAAATATGAGACATGGATGGTAATTCAGAGATTGTGAAACCAAGCTTAGCATATATATCTTTGCATGTAAGACACTCCAATTGCAAGTTCCTCCCTCTATAACTCAACAATGCAGTAAAGGTCATCCGTCTGGTACCCCAGCCCCTGACCGACATGCTGCTTTAGAAACAGGATTAAGGCCCAGATGTGTTTTCTGTAAGTGGACTCACATTGTAGAGGATGTCCACCCATCCCTCCATGGTGATGCACTGGAAAACGGTGAGAACAGCGAAGAGGATGTTGTCAAAGTTGGTGATGCCGAAGCTGGGCCCGATCCAGTACTCCTTACAGGCGGTGCCGTTGGCGCAGGTCCTCGCCGGCAGCTCCAGGCCACAGGGGAAATCTGCTGCCTGCTCGCCTGCAGCCACAAACACACACATTCACATGCCTGGAAAAATACACAAACATGCTGACATATTTATAGAGAAGGCTGGGGATGTATTATGTAAAAGTATCTCTTATGCTAAGATACAGACATGCTATCTTATGTATAATGTATGGGTTCAACTACAATGATACACAGCACAGCAGTGTTTAAACATTTGACCTAATTTCCTGTTTTTATTCACAGTAACTCATGATTATTATGTAATTATAAAGGATTCAGAGTTTAACTTCCATAAGTACATTGTACATCTATGTGCACAATGTTTATGTGAATGGTACCCTTCAGTTTTACCTTGTGTGCGGTCTAAACCAGATCAGGCTGGCAGGCCAAATAGACTGTCACTGCTTCTTTTTAATGCATTTTTTGCACATCTGCTTTTACTTATTTATTTACAGAATCGTTTGTGTTTTAATGTAACTTCAGTTTTGTGTGAGTCTCTCATGGATGTATGTTGTGAGCCGCTTACCTAAGACAATTTTCTATCACTTGTGATAGACAATAAAGTTTTCTTTTTAATTGAATTGAATTGAAATACAGGTTCCCTTTAGATCCCAGATTCTCAAACTGTGGTACGAGTGCCACTGGTGGTATGTGAGATCCCTCTAGTGGTATGTGGAGGAATGTCAGAAATGTTTTTAAAAAATGAAATAAATTGGTTAAAAAAATTCAAAATGAGAATAATGAAATATAGTTTAAAATAAGTTTTGTTTTCCCAGTGTTTTTGTTTCGTTGTTTTAAAATCAACCTGAATGGTTCACAAACACTGCTATTGTGGTTCTAAACGGGACCTATTACAAAGAGAAGTGCAGATCAGGAGGAGAATATTTCAAGCATGTTCAAAATGAAGTGGACGACAGTAAATCAAGTACAAGTGCTGGAAGTGAAGTGCTGCAGTGAAGTGTCTACACTACCCGCTAGCACCAAATGGCACAAAACGGTAAGGTGGTACATGGAGAGATCAATATTTTCCAAGCTGGTAGGTCATGTAAAAAGCTTGAGAAACACTGCTTTAGACAATCTGTTTAGTATCAGTCAAGCTGGAATTCAACAAACTGCATCACATCTAGTGTAGAGAGGTGGACAACACACATGTTGATATAGGGAATGTGATCTTTTGAGGGTTTTGCTTTATTCAATCAATCATCAGTCCATCAAATCTCATTGGGATTGATCTTTTCCTGAATTTTACAGCTGCACAGTGAACACACTATAGTATAGAGATCCACCAATCCACTTTTTTCAGTTCTGATCTGATTCAGATACCTGAAATCCAATATGTGCCAATCTGATCCTATACTCTTGTTTTTTTTTCTCAATTATTATTATTATTGGTACTAGTAGTAGTAGTAGTAGTAGTAGTAGTAGTAGTAGTAGTAGTAGTAAGGTTACATTTTCATAGAGTTCAGTGGTAAAAAGTTCTGTGTCAGCTGATGGTCATGGACTGTGTTTGGTGTCTCTGTCTAGAATACTTGTTTAGTGTTCATGTTGCTAAATTGTTTAGCTAGTGTTTGTAATGTGTATGTGTTTTTTACAGAATATGGTGCTTTCTGTTGACAGTAATCATTTTTGCACTGGTTTGTTTTCACCATGAGTGAGGTGGCTAGAACATTTCCTTATTCCAGCTGCATTTCATAACAGTGAACTGTGTCCCTTATGATACATATCAATATGAAAATTGCTATCCCTTTCCCAATGTGAGACTTTGGATTGGTACATGGGAAATTCAAATACAGATTTCCCATCTAACAGCAGCACTCAAGATGTGTGATGCACCTGAGAACTGTCACTGAAAACAAAAGAAGCTGTACACTGCCAGTGTGGAAAACAGCAAATGGCTGTTTTTTGTTTGTTTGTGCTGGTCTGTGGTTCACTCACTCTTAACAATGCACTTCAGGATAAGATATCAATTATGTTCAGATGAATTTTTTAAATATATGAAAATGAAATGGCTTTTACAACTTTCTAATGAAGAATACAAATACAAAACCAATTCCAGCCGCCACCCTTCAGAAACTCTTAACAAGTTCCTAGACAGTGGGGTGTTTTTGACAGCTGGAGCAGAAACAGATCAGGATTTATGTCACTACACAAACCATCGTCCTCAGCCATGACACCTGGATGATTAATGTTCTATCAACTTGTGCCTCAGTTACACCAAGAACTTGTTTATCCCTTGTTCTCCTCTTGCTTACCTGTGTCTATCCTGAAGCAGGTGCGATGGAACTTGCCCATGTAGAAGTCGAGGCCGATGATGGCGAACATGAGGATGGCGAAGAAGAGGAGCAGGCCGATCTGCAGCAGAGGTACCATGGCTTTCATAATGGACTTCAAGACCACCTGAAGACCTGACGCAGACGAGACAAACGGGCGTGTGAAAACACAGTGGACTGTTTCATTTTGTCTACTGTCTGTCATTTCTTATTTTACAATTTTAGTTCGACTTAATTATCTACTTTATTTTACTTTTTAGTCACAAGCTACTTTAATCTGCTCACCTTCCTTCTCCACAAACTCACACTTACAATTCTGTTACAGCTTGCCCCGCCTCTTTCTACTTCTGTCTTCCTGTATGTGTCTGCTCTGTTGACTTTCTTCATAGTTGGAGTTTTATAAAAGTTCCCAAAAAACACTACTTGTGTTTTTTCACCCGCAATTCCATCACCCGTACATTAAACAGGAGACTCTCTCTGTGTTTCTCTGCAGAGTATATGTGTGATGGTCAGTAACTGTCAGACTCTTCTCGCAGAGTGAACAGGTGAGGAGGGGTAGAGCGTGGGGAGATTGTTCACTTATCAATAGTGTTATTCTCTCAAACCGATTAAGAAAAAAAAAAAGAAAAAAGCAAAATGGATCCAAAATGTACTTGGGGGTCTGCTCAAAATGAGTCTTTGTGTGGGAAACCCTGCGGAGTGTGAAACATCATGCTGCTCACAGACAGGTCTGCTGTCATGTGTTTGTGAGAGAAAAAGAGAGAGGGTCTTGTCTAAAAGGCATCCCCTGTGAAAGAGCGTGCAAGAGCGATTATTCTAATAGAAACAACAAGTACAAATCTCGTGAAAATTTTGCAAGTCAGGGGTTCCCCTCTAGACACAACCAAGACAGAGGTGGATGCAGCTCCAAAAGTAGAAAATCAATATGTGACGGCTGATGTCAATATTGTGGCGTGCTGCCGCAAATAAATGAGGAATGTATGGGAAACACTGGGGGGGTTACATGCTGAACTGTTTCTTGACAAACATTCATCTGTTCTCCCAGTACTCCTGCAGTGTGGTGTTGGTCTCAGAACTGACACGGTGATCAAACCTGTGAACCTCGCTGTGACGACAAGCCCAGATGTTGTTTGACAAGAAATAACTCCAGCACATAACCCCTCTCAAACCAGAAATAGATGTTTTCACTTTTCTGGTTATGTGCTGATTAAACAAATGAGATACAATGTGTTAATTAGACAATTTGCAGTTTTGACGTTAAGCCAGGCTAACTACATTTTGACTAGAATGTGAAACAATTCATCGACCTAGATCAATTTATTGATTTAATGTTCAATGATCCAAGATTATTGATGCAAAGTGAAAATATCAAACATCTTTAAGATACGGCTGTATTTTGAATGACATGTTTGTGTCACAAATGTCTGGAAGAGTTCAGTCATAAAACTGCCGTATCACAACTTAGTTGTCTTTTGAGAGTTGACATAAACGTAAATGATTATGATATCATCCGATGTTGATCGCAGACCCTTGAAATGAATCGAATTGAAACTGTATCGTGGCAGAATTTGTGACATCAGCAAATACTGTGACACTGTCCGAAGAATCAATAAAATATTGTATCGTGATGAAAATTGTGATTCGCACCCCTAATCCTGACTCTAACTCAGTTTTTTTTATGGTTCTGTATTATTATCAGTGCTAGTAGTTAAACTAATTATGATAAAAATGTGTTCAAATGTGAAGTGAACTTACTTGGAATGCCAGAGACCAGTTTGAGTGGCCGCAGTACTCTCACCGCCCTCAGTGTTCTCAGATCAAAATCAGCCCCCACAGTGGCCAGGATCCTGCACACACAACAACAGCATGGGCTCATTATTACAGGTACTTTTATAGGTGCTACATCATGTTGACTGATGCTTTATATGACACAGATATCATTTATCACAGTTTGTCCACACACAAGGCATTTACACACTTCTATTTTAATCAATACAGCTGTCTAAACGGGCTATGTGATGGTATTTTTAAACTTCAAGTCTATGCTGACAAAATGTGGGTGAACTACACTCAATACTGTTCCTTAACGCATCATGTGTAGACACAGATGGAGTGCTGCTGAAGCTCTGTTTACATGCTGCTTTCACTACACGGGCTGAGCAGACACAGCGTACAGCACCATTCAAAGGTTTAAAAGCTTCAGAATGTTGTTTTCTACAAAAAATAAACATCTACAAATATTACTCAGAACATTATTATTGAAAAAGAACTATAAGGGACATCCAGCTTGAACAGTAATGAAATATATCTGCATTATAGTAAGCAAATTGCCACAGGTGGTGAGGTGTGAACTGGATCTGTGTTTGATGATGCAGCATGTTGATGAACGCCCACAGATAAATTACTAACTGAAATCCTGAAGCTTTTCACAAACAAAGTCATAAAAAACATAAAGCACTCAGTGTTTAGTTTCAACTTCAACAACTTAGATAATTTTCATTTCTGTTGGCAAACATTACAGTGCACAACACAACATCAGTGTAAACATCATGAAAACAGATTGTTACCATCACAAACTAAAAAAAAAATTAATTTTCACCTCCCACGTACAGTCAAAATTTATATGCAAAGCTTGGAAATAAAGTATTAGAAAAGAGGCAGCACAGCTTGGAGACAGAAAAGAACAAAAAGTGTGTAAATCTACATTCTGTTTGTAGATGATGATTTTGATGGACAAAATTGTAACAGGATGCATTGATCATTAGGGGACACGGCAAGTCAATCACGAGTGCTACTCAGCCTGTTAAGACAGTCAATTACCAAGTCAGATAATGTTCTTTGTAGCTCTGGAGGACTTTTCTCAATTCTGAGAAAATAACACTGATGATGATGATGATGTCATAGCGATGTCATCAGGTGTATTTCAGCAAAGGACAATATTTTTTAACAGAAAGCCGGAGTTACCAAATGCGAGGACAGAATTGGAGAGACGTGGATGTGTACCAGACAAGTGATTCTCAAAGCAGGGTCTGTGGCACTCTGCCAGGGGTCAGCGAAAAGTTTTCAGATTCATTCATTCAGACTGTCATGACAGTAAAAAATACATTATCATCAATTACTATTTTTATGTGTATTTTTTAAGCTATAAAATCTAAAATAGTTAATAGATTATCTACTCTGATTAGAAAATATGACTCATTCTCAACAATGAATCTACAGTGCAGTCAGTCAGAGACTGGTAGTCAGGAAGATGGACAGATTTTTAAAGTGTCCGACATCAGCAACAAATGAAGTAAATGAACAATAAACAAAAGTAAGGAAATACAATGACAAGCATCTCCAACACTGCTTTATTGAACTGAACAGGTCTTATGTATATGCCTGCAGTGTCTTGTCATTGAGGCGGTGAAGTCTGCTAAACCGCGTTTTATTTAGTACTTAGGAACTCAGAGTGAAAGACTTTCTCTTGATGTGTGTGTCTGTTAGCCCTTTTCTCTTGATCTGGCTTTGATATATTTGCCATTTAGGCACAGTGCTACTTGCAGCTAACTGATGTCAGTTGCAATGGTTTATAGTTATTCTATGTTTAGATGGTGCATATATTTTAATACATGTCTAATATCTTTCTAATACATTTCTCTGGTGTATATTCTCTATCTTGTAAGGGGTCCTTGGCTGAAAAGAACTGTCAATATCTGTATTACACAAAGACAGTCTAATGAAAGAAGCCATCCAGTTGCATTATGGGAAGTGTAGGAGTGCTGCTGAATCCTGTGCTTTTGGGCTCTTTTGTTTTTGACCATTTTTTTAAATCTGTCTCTTTTGTGTGCCACAACTTCATGAAAATGCAATAGTAGATCACTGTAGTGACCTTTCAATATTATTATGGTAACACTTTATATTAAAGTGCCTGTAATAATTAGTTTACAGGTGATTGAGCCTGCTTATTAACATTAATATGCATTAATAAGACTATATAAGTGTCTGATAAACGTTTATTATTAGACATGTCTAAGTACTTATAGGAAACTTGTTCACAGTTTATAGGCTGTTAAAGAATGTTAATAAAAGCCTTATGAGTTTTGTATAACTGTTTATGACAGCATTACAAACACATTTATTGAGTTTAACTAACTTACCCCTTTTGTCATTATTGAGTCTTTACTAAGCTTTTGTTGTTGCTTCATTAAGATTTCTACTTGCTTTCTCATGCATTCATTAGCAGTTAACAATGCAGTTATTAACAGTAATTAAAGTATTAACTATCCTCAATAAGCACTGTTCATGACTTCGATCAGGTATCCACAAAAATGCATAGTTAACTTTTAGTAAGTGCATAGTCAACTGCTAATAAAAGCATAATAAAGTATGTAGAAATCTTAATATAGCAACAACAAATGGGTACAATAGGTAAGTTAGTTAAACTCAATAAATATGTTCGTGATGCTATTATAAGGCTTTTAATAACATTCTTAAGCTGTTTATTAACAGTTAACAAGTTTCTTTTATGTCTTGTAATCTAATAATAAATATGCAATTTTATGTTATTAACATATATTAACATTAATAAGCATCTTATATGGACCTTATTACCCATTAGCTAACCGTTACTACAGTCACCTTAAGTGTTAATATTATGACAACTCCGAGTCCAGAAGTAAAATGTCTTGTTGTTAGGTTTGCATATATCTTGGGATGTTCTGAATATGAATAAAGTGTCATGTGATCCCATGTAAACAGAGCATTATGATCATATGACACAACATGTTTAAATGTATTCAGAGAGCGTAGTGATAATTCAGTCGTGGCAGGGCCTCACTGGTACAGTCAATCCAATGCAGTGGATCAGTCAGGAGGAATGACATGTAGAATAGCAATGATCCCAGTGCGTTGGTATGCAGAGTGGTGTACAGCAGCGAGGAACAGCAGTTCTAAATGTAAATGTTAATCATTCACAGCAGAAGTTCTTCATAAGCCTGACAGGACTCTTCCTGGCTGAGCTGCTACACAGCTATAACTCTTTCTGTCTGTTTCCCCCAGAGGGGTTCCTGCACACTCAAGACAATTCTGACCAAAATGCACCATTCCTCCCGCTCCACACCATCTGCCTGCACTTCACTCTTTACAGCAGCGACAGTGGGAAAGAGCAGAGAGGTTTTCTTTTACCAGCGATCTCCTTTCCTATAGGAGCAGGAATGTGTAAGGTAAAGCAGCCTGCGACATTTACATTTATTCACTGAGCAGGTGCTTTTGTCCAAAGTGACTTATAAAAGAAGTTCAATCCAAATCGCAGTAGATCAAGAAGAAGCCTCGAGAATAAAACAAGCTGCAGGTGGGTACAGCAACTCATTCTACCACTGAGGGAGCACACAGGAGCAAACTTGTATACCTGAAGAGCAGAGTTCAGGTAGGTGGCTGTGTGTGGTTGCTTTCTTGCTGAGAGTTAGATGAGAAGATCCATACCACTCTCATGTCTGTGCAGTAAATATGAAGAGTGTCACGCACTGTGCACAGGGCCCCAAAGCTTCTCACAGCTCTATCTACTGCATTAATGAACACCACAGGGACGTTCCTGTCCTCCACTGACATCACTGTCTGTAGCAGGCTCACTTTTAAAGCCAGAGTGAAGATACTGGTATCATGTGAAACTAGAAGGCCTGAGGCATCTGTCGGTACCAACCATCCCATGCTATCCTCTCAGGAAGTTGGCTAAGTAATACTCCAATGTTCAGCTAGATTTTGGCAAAGTAAAAACTGGCAATGACATTTTCAAAGGGGTTCCTTGACCTCTGACATGAACATATCTGAATGAAAATGGGTTCTATGGTTCTATGAGTTTATCAGCACAAAATATTTTAATTATTGTCAGAGAGGAGTAAAGAAACCAGAAAATATTCACATTTAAGAAGCTGAAATCAGAGAATTTTGTCCCCCCCCCCCCCCCCCCCCCCCACAAAAAAAATGACTCAAACCAATTAATCAATTATCAAAATTGTTGGTGATTAATTTAATAATCGATTTCTAATTAATGAATCGATTAATCATTGCAGCTCTAATCATAGCCTCATGAAACCCCACAACTACAAACTAGAGACTTGGGGCACTTTTGATACCAAATCACAGAGTGATTTTTTTTCTGTGGTCTTCCTCAAGGCTTTTTGTGTCCTAATGTGATACTTTAGAAGGATTTTTGACCTGTTTTTATTAATTTGCGAGCGGTAAAAATTTGCACAAATCTGTGTAATAAATGGTATCAACCCAAAAAGTGCTGCAACAGAGAGATGATGGAGCATGGGAGTAGCCATCATATATTTAAGAGACAAACAACAAAAGGAGAGGAAGCAGGGATGGAGGAGACAGAGGAGGCACAAAAGAAGATGACACAGAAGAGGGAAAGAGGGAAGGGAGAGGGTGATGAAGCAGAAAAGAGCTCGGAGGTTTCAAGAAGGAAGACAACACAGGGGAGAAGAGAGAGAGGATGGATATAGTGGGGGGTGGGTGGGTCGGTGGAGGAAAGGGGTTGGTGTTTTGCTGTACAAATGTTGCGAATGTATGTCATCCAGCTGAAATTATGTCTCCTCCAAAGTGTATTTGGCAATGCAAATTACAACTATAAACATATTTTGTAGGAGACAAGCTTGCAGCAAGCTAGCTATTGGTCAAACCCTACTGTGTCAACAGACAGTCTGTAGTTTCTGCTAGATTACAATAACTACAAAAGTCTGTTTAGCCAAGATTAGAGGGAGGAGATGACATGTGGAGATAAAGAAGTTAGACACAAATAGGGCGAATGAAAAAGAAATCATTGGGATTTACTGAACTCATCACTGTAATACCTCACTGTTTGTATAGTGGGAAAGACTAACAAAATACAAATAAAATCAAAGGTGTAAGGAAAATATAAAGTATAAAAAATACCAATATAAAACAGAAACACAAGAGACATGAATAAAGATATCAGGAGGTGTAAGAGAAAGAACATAAATTAGTCACCAAGAAACACAATGTACAATTACAATATACAGTATCAAAATACATGTTGTATACAATGTCCAATATACAATAACTGGTTTAGAGACTGTGCAAAAGAAGCAGTATTGCAAGAAATGAAGCAGCATAAGTGTAAAAGTCTGTCAGTAATACTGTGCAAAATGTGAAAATGTGTCTGCCTGTTTGCAAACAGCACCAAGAGGAGGACGTAATAACTCCACCGAAAGCAAAATAAGAAAGCCCTCTCTGTCTCACTGCTTAATCCGGATTTAAGACCCTCCCTACTGGATCACTGCTAATTGCAGAAGCAAGAGAGCCGGACTGAGCAGTGGGAATAGCCTGCGCACATACAATATACATGCAGGTAATATCTGGCCGTGTGAAAAATAAATCACCCGCTACATCTGTGGAGCAAATGATCTCCCCAGACTGCGTCTTTCCCTTCCACAGCAGCCACGTGTTTATCTGCGCTTAAAAAAAAGCCCTTCAGCTGCTGATGTGCTGGACGGACAGAAACAATGTGAAGAAAAGAGTTTTGATCCAAAATGACAGAAAAGAAAGCCTCCTACTTGACAAAGACTGACAGCACTTTCACTGGATTTTCTCAAGCATAACAAAAATATGAAAGAAATGATCTCTATTACCAGGACCACATTAAAACATTAAGTTAACAGAGAGTGGAAGTAGACGTGCTGCAGAGATATTAGCCTCATATTAATATTATTATCTCTCCTGGCTGCATCATAAAAAATGTGATGACAGACACTGATAGTATTGTGATTGCAACTGACTAAGAATGTATTTTGTGTTAACAGCAAGGTAAATCCACGTTTGTCTCAACTGACAGCAAGCAAGGAACATGCATAATGATACTGCCAATTAACTTACATAATTCATTATACAAGCACAGATTATTTTAATATCCTCTTATGGGAGAGGAGAAGCAGGTAACACATTGCTGTTAACTGCTTGGTTCCATAGAGAATTGAACATACTTAAGATGTATAGGATGCGGAAAATTCAGATTAGACTATACAATTATTTGAAAACATGATTGACAAACAGCTGTGGTTAAATTTCTGAAAGATTACATGGATATATTAATTTGTGCCTTTATACATTCATCAACAAAACTATTTATTAGCCTGGGGGCAGACTGATAATACATTCTGCTTGCATGCACTCAGATGACATGAAAGAAATGTTTGAGTCAAACAAATTAGCTCCATTATCAATTAGTAAAAGCTGTTTGTTTACAGCTCCTGAAGAAGGCTGTGTGGGGAATACTGCTTGTCTTTTTACTGAGATAACTCAGGAGCAGAGGGGACCACATGCAGAACCAAAAAATCCTACGCATGGAAATAAAACAAACTGATCATCAAACTATTTGCTTGGCTAGTCAGACTATTTTGCTACTCAAAGGTTGTAAAGTGATTGAAAACATCACCAAATTAGAATAATTGTAAGACATCG
>JAJHUR010104388.1:0-13505 GCA_027495735.1 Lutjanus campechanus | reverse complement strand
TGTGAACAACAGTTGTGAAGCCTCAAGTTTGGCATTACAGTGGTTGTCATCTTAGTTTGTTGCAACCAGACCTTGCATCCCAAATTGCAGACTTTTCTTTTTTCTTTTAGTATGTACTGTAGCTGCCCTTACAAAGTACCTACTGTTGCATGCAGTAAGCATACAATTAGGAGACACTACTACTACCTCCTCATAACATTACACCTTGAACTTTGCTCATACACCCATCACAAAGGCTTGTTGGTAAGAACAGCCAGAAAAGCATGCTGCCTTGCATACTGCAAAATGCGACCGGATGCAGTAGGACATCCTGGACTTTGACATACTATGTACTGGGACACACTAAATCTTTTTCAGGTATACTAAATAGTATGGCAGGATGGGTACTGGAACAAGACCATGTGCAGTACCAATGTCTGTTCAGCAGGAAATAATGAGCGGCCTGTCTGATCTTGATCTTTCTCACATTGCAACTAATCAGAAAACAGAAAACAGCACCACTGAAACATGTTTCTGAAAACATTTTCATCAAAAACAAACATGTTGATCCATGTGTGATCAACACTCCCTAGTTTTACAGTTGGATCTGAGTTTCGGGAGGCTCCGTTGGATACCAGAAACACAAACAGCTGTACAGGACATTAAAAATTGTTTCTGAAAACATTTTAAGTGAGAAATAGGCAATGCGTTACAGAATCTTGATTCATATTTGATCAGCACTGTCTAGACTGACAGTTTGATTTGAGTATCATGAGCCCTGTGTGTTTCACTGGGGACTCACAGAGGATCACTTGATAATCACACTGTAGCCCCGTCCTAAAGCATAGCCCGCTTTGACTGTTTTACTTTAAACGGGAGCACGATTCACAAAATGAACATCATGCCGTCTAGAAGAAGAACTGAAACAAACCATTGAGACCATAAACTCATTACAAAACTGTTTACTGAGGTCATAAATCAAGTTAGTATCTTAAGGGTACATACAATCTTACTTCTTTTGGCAACCAGTGGAGTCCCTGCTGTCCATTAGAAATAATGCAGGTTAAAGGCACTTCCGCATAGTCCTCACTTTTCAGATCCCGAAGCTCCGTCCACCTTTTTATATTACATTTTCACACATATTAATATCAGAGAAATTTGCAATAATCACAAAACACCATACTGTTAAACACTGTTAAATAGGCAGTTATGCTGCACCTGAATCTGGTGACTATGGCTCATTGTTGCTGGTTGTCATGGTAACTCTAGACAGTCCTGGCATATGAGTTTTCCAGGTGCAGAGCAGCCAGAAATAGTGACAGCTGAGCAGGCGATGGAAAGGTCTGTCTTTGTAAACAGAGTTCAAAGAAGCCGAGATACATCTCAGCCCTCAACACAGTCTGATTATACCCAAACGTTAGCCGGCAGTGAGAGCTACTCATGGCTCCGTGTGGACAGGGGAAAGCTGTCGAGCTATCCGACACTGGAATGGCTCATCGGCAGGGAGGAGCCATCCAATGCAGTAATGATGCTGTTAAAGCTCAAGAGACATGTTAAGACCCCTTTAGCCTGCAAAGCTATTGAATATTTTAAGCAGTGAAGTGAACGAAGAGCAGATGCATGATGCTGGCATGTATGAATGTTTTTTTGTCCTTGAAAGCTGGAAATGGGAACTAATTTTACATTCGAACAGAACAACAGTATTTTGTCAATTAGCATACTTAATCCGTATTCATCGTGTTTATTTTAAGTTGAATATTTATCTGCAAATCAGCGCAGCAACATAAAACAACCGTTTCCTTTTTTGATTCAATGTTATTTCACTTAAAGGGACAGTTCACATCAAAATCAAAAATACACATTTCCTCCCTGGCCTGTAATGCTCTTTATCCATTTAGAATTTTGTGGTCGATGAGTTTTGGAGATATCGGCGATAAAGGCGTCTACCTTCTCTTCAATATAATGGAACTAAATGGCACTTGGGTTGCGGTGCTCAAAGCACCAATATATATATATATATATATATATATATATATATATATATTAGAAAAATTCAAAACCAGTGTCTCTTTCCAGAAACCATGCCCCAGTTACTCAAGACAAGATAATGTGAGTAGTTTCATGTGCTACCTTCTTTCTCCAGTAGAATCTACCAGAACTACTTTCTTTCGACTAGAAATAAAGTAGTTCCTACATGAAACTATTCACAACAAGGTGTGTAAATTATCTTGAGTAACTGGGTCATGATGTTTTGAAATGAGATGCTGGTTTTGAATTCTACAATTGTATTTATTTTTTATTTTTTTTTGGTGCTTTAAGCACCACAAGCCGAGTCAATTAATCCCATTATACTGGAGAGAAGACAAATATCTATATGGCTGATAACGCGCTAACTCTACAGCTCACTCCAAACAACTTTCAATGGAGAAATGGCACGACAGGCCAGGGGAAAAATATGTACTTTATATTTTGGGGTGAGCTGTCTCTTTAATATTGATATTAGTTCATATATATCTTATCTGACATATGATGTGAGAAGATCAACATAGAGGGGTGCCATGATGTACACAAACTCACAAAGAAGGGGTTTCATGGTTTGGGAACCACTGACCGAAGGCATATTGAAAACAGAATTAAAGTGTCCATTATGTGCTGTGATATTTACCAGTACTGTATGAATTCCAGTAGAAATGTCACCACCAAGCATAAAAACATGTTTTAAGAAATTAAACAGGATGGCATCAAAATGTCACCTCCCTCCTGTTTATGCTATATGACAAAGCAAAGAAACCCTGACATTAATATACAGCTGAATATTGTGTTCGAGATGTACCCACTAGCTGTTCCCATAAACAGAACAATACGCAGGTTGATATGCATTAGGAGATTCTTGGCTGCGGGGGATCTGAAGTAGGAGGTCTAACTATATAATGATGATAATGATATATAATGATGACTTCACAGACATCTCTGGAGTGTGTAAAAGAGAAGATAGAGCCTTACTGTCACTGTGGACTGTTGATGTTCAGGTTTCTTTGTTGTGCCTCACTCATCTAAAGGCGGCTGGCTGCTCATTAGTGCTGCATCTTCTGTGGGCAGGAAAAGACGAGAAAGAAAAGACACTTAACAATGGAGCTTTCAGAGCTGAACGAGCACTAATGCACGTCTATGCTCTGTAGTGATTACACAAAGCAATTCAGTACAATCTGCACAGTTATTTATCCGTCTAAAAGCTATTTATTAATTTCGTTCAGTGTGGGAAAATTCATTTGTTTGATTTAAAGTCTTCCAGTTGTCTTTACGGCTGTGACAAATAGGCTACATAATGAAAGGCAGGTTTTCGTTTTTCTGTGTTTACACCATCAGAGCGATACACAGAGATTTCTCTGCTCAGCTATGTCGACCTCAGACTGACAAGTGGAAGAAGGGGGAAGTCTGAGCTTACTAGATGATACACATCCCCTGTCAATCCCGTCAACAAGACTACAAAAGTGTACAGATCAGACAACGCGACATACAGATGAACACTGAGCCTCATTCACCAACTGTGCATCAGAACAAATTCCTTCTCGAAACCCGCTTACGCTACTTTTTCAAGAAGATTCTGACATTCACCAATGTCTTATTATTTGGGATCTGTTCTTGGGTAAGAACTAGGGTTTAATTGCGGGAAACGGGATTCCCGGGAAATCTAATCAAGACCATTTCCTGTTTCCCGGGAAATACAATGACGGGAAATGGGAGAAAAAAAAGTTTGACTTATTTATCTTTTTTAAACACAGAACGTATTAAAATATATTCAGAAAAACGTAGGCTGACACAGATGTGTGTGTGCGTGCGTGCCCTGTGCTGGTAAAACATAACACAGCCTATTAATTAACACAAAGTGTTATGATTAAAAAGCACATGCATGCTCCAAGTCTGACCTTGTGAAATTGCACCTCTATTGTAAGGTAGTACAGTAACACCGTTTGGCCCATCAAATTCATTCTGATGCAGGCTGGCCTCTTGTGACTGCGCCAATACTGTAATTAATACAGTTGACTCACTGAATTCATTTGTTGCAGGCTCAGCTCACACCAGCAGAGCAGCCGTAGAATACTTAGTTTAACAGTGGATCAGAAAACACTAAATGACTTGCTTTAACAAATTTTGTTAGTTTATATAATGAAGATTTGTAAAAATATCACATTCATGAGGTTGTTATTCTCAGAAGACTAATCACAGACAATAAACAGTCAGGAACACGTATATGAGTAATTCTTGTTGCATTTCATGTTGCTTGAAATGACCAGGGCTTAGCTGAAGTTATGCCTTTAAAAAAAGAAAAAAGTTTATTTCCCGGGAATATTGTCTTCTTTTCCCGGGATAGAAAAAGTCTATTTTTGGGAAAAATATTAATCCCTAGTAAGAAGAGAATCTTTACACTCAAGAGCACATTAGATTTTGATTGTTGATGTTTGTGCAAAAGAATTTTCTTCAATTTTGTAGTTGTATAATATTTTAGGATATAAAATATGTAGATACAGTGGTCGGTAGCTAATTCAAACTGTACCTCAAATGCTACATTTACAAAAACCAAAAAACAATCATAGTCAGTGGGAAAAGGAAGCGTGAGGTTTGGATCAAAGAGCAGCAAACCCAGAGACCATCAACAAATGCAGTCGGCATATTTCGAACATGCAGCCAGATCAGCTGGATGTACCGCTGCTGACCACCCCAGGGAGGAGAGGAGGTGAGCGAACAAGAGCCACACTACAGCTGAGACCTAAGGCTTAAGGCTGGATAATGTCTGGTCAGGAAAACAGAGGCTCTACCACAGGATCAAGCTGTTGCATGTGACGGACGGTCTGTAGATGACAAGATGCAACACGTGAGACTCTGACGGGACAAGAAGAGGAGGACTTGTGTTTTTACATTGGCGATGCTTCTTGCTTGTTCCCAGATATTAAACTTTTTATGTGAGGACGTCGACCATCATCTTGTTGCTGCTTTTTACATTCAAACTGATGCTGTTCAAAAAAGGCACAACAGAATTATTTTCTGGGTGGATATGTGTATATATGAAAATAACTGTATAGATTGTTTCATTTTTGTTTCATATTTCCTTCTCATTTTTTTTTTTTTTTTGTTATTTCATAACCACCGCTCAGGAAACTAAATATGACAGCTTGTTTGCTGTTCACTTCCTGCAGCAGAGACTCCACTTCAGATCTACTGAAGTTTTTTCTTACGTTTGGAGTCTGGTGCTCCTGTCTTTAGACTTTCATTTGGGATTTCCTGACCTACCTCTCAACTTTTCTTTGTAATTCCTGTGTGTGATTTCTGCGTGTGCACGCTGCCCTGTAGTCTCATGACCTTAAATAGTTATTAAGGTCTAATTAGGGACAACATGCTACATACTGTACCTACAATTACAATGACAATGAGATCTATGATTATAAAAACACATGTGAACAATTTTGCAGTTTAAGAACACACAATCAAGCTGACATAGGGTTTTCTTAGGACCTTCCTCAAGAACAAATTTAAAGTGATAACAGGCTCATCCAGTACAATGGCAGTGAATGGTGACCACGGATAAACTAACTTCCGCATGTGCGGCCATTAAGATATATACGAAGTCTCACAAGATCGACGCCATGTTTCCATCCTACTGGCTACATGCTACAGTTGACATTTCTGCTACAAACATAAAACTAAAACTCCAGGATTGTTTTGTGAACTGAAGACCTAATCACCCATCATCACATCGGCATAGTGGTGAGTACATACTGAGTGGCTTATTCTAACAAAGTGGAATATCACTTTAAGAAAATTATTACAAAAATAAAAGAAATGTTTTTGAATGAGGCCCATTGTGGGAAAAAAAAAAACAGTACACTAAGAGAATATATTCAACCAGCGTGTTCTTGATGACTGAAAAAAATGAAAAACTTGATGACACATAAAAAAAAATATTTTTTTTTCTCACGCACCATAAACTGTGCCTTCTGTCCGGTACTATAAAGCGTTTTCACTCATATAAGCTATGAAATTTATAGCACAGTGTCAGATAGATTTGTGAGCTGTCAGTGTTTATCAGTGGTTTAAAGAAAGCAAACAAACACAGTGATCAATCACACAAACACAAAAACACAATGTTGCAAAATCAATGAAATGCTTCTCTGGCAAATCTGAAATCAAAAAGCGTTCAGTCCCATTCACCAGAACCCTACGTCTCTTTTGTCTTTATTAGACCTTCAGTCCCTCAAGGTTTCTACCCACATGACTCTTGGTTTAAGTTCATACTTTAAAAAGGAAACCCTCCTGTCTAGATTAAAGTGGTTGTACTCACTTGATAAATGAGGGCCAAAGTTTTCTATTACGTGTTGCCCTGTAGTGTTACATAGTTATCATGAGAGTGCCTGCCTGAGGAATTAGTGGGAAATGACATTCAGAGATAGATGTAAAGGGCATAGAGTGTGCATTAATAAGGGCTGAGTATGGACTGTAGGCTATGCAAGATTTTGTTGATATACTCTGCTGAATTTCAGCCCCCCACACACAAATCATGAATTTTTAAAATGTTAGGCATTAGAGAAAACAAATGATAATATACACAAAAGTTGTCAGTGCGCAGTGTTCACGGGGATTTCGAGTTAATGATATCTGTTGCTTTGACCTGCAGGTTCATGGTACGAGCAGTGTTTAAGGAAGTGTAGGATTTAGTGGCATCTTATGGTGAGCTTTCAGATTCAGATTCAGACTCAGATCAACAACTCCCCTCACTCTCCCCTTCCAAGTATTTAGGAGAACCTATGGTGGTATTATATTCAGTTTCTGCCATATTCTGCCAATAAATTCCCATGAATCATACACACTAGACCTTTAAAATAGTCAAATCATCGTCAGCAGCAAAAGTCTGATATTGGCATCCAAAAAACAGAAAGAAAAAACACTATTAGCAGTCCAAGGTTACAGTTGAACAGCAACTGCATGGAAAAGGACAAGGGAATCTATTAAAAAGTAGAGGGGCACTCAGAGAGCACAGATGTCCGTCAAGGCCAAATGCCTGATCTCGAAATGTTAATCAAAGTGAAAAATAACTTGTGTACCAGCCCCGGGATTCCGATCTGCTTCAAAACTTAATGTGTGCTTCCTTGGCTCATGTAACACCCTTCCATCTAGTTTCATGAGAATCAGGCCAGTAGTTTTTTTTTGTTTTTTTTTAAATAATCCTGCTAAAAGACAGACAGAAACAAACAGCACCAAAAACCTCGGCAGAGTTAATAACGTAGGCGTGTTAAGTAACTATTTTTAATTCTACAGAAGCCGAGCCCTGTTATCTCAAGATAATAAGTTAATTATTCTTATCTTAAGATAACAAAGCTTGCTTTCTTGCGATAATGGGTTACTTTATCTCATTATATTGTGGGGCTAATTTCTTGAGATGACGAGATAACTTATCACAAGACAACAATCACTGAAGCACGCTCGCCTATGAAGTTGCAGCCAGGCTAGTTTTCTCCTTAAACGTTGAGGACTGCTCTGAATGTTCTCTCGAACGGAAGAAACAATGCATTTCAGGGATAGATGCCAAAATTTAAAAGCACTGGCCCCATGGGTCACCAAGCCCCTAAAGTTGGTGGCCCAAGTAAAGTTTTGGTGGCCCAAATGTAAATTTGAGTAAAACCAGCACAGAAAAGATAATCTAATGAAACACAGACTTTCTTAACTGCGACAATTGTGTTCTCCACTTTTTCTACAATATCAGATGTGAAAGACAAGCCACACTTCTTGACTGGTTGAGGAAACTGGCAGCACAAACTGCAGTATATCCATAGATGTGACACATTCTAGCCACTTAAACCTCTGCTTCAATTCACTCCTACATCTTTGTTTCCATTGCGTGCTTTTATTGTCTGACTTTTGCGTTTCTGGTTCTTCTGTCAGGATTGCATTAGCAGTTTGAGTCGACTTAGTAAACTCATACTTCAGTATCCATGACATATCAGTATTGTACCGCAGAGTACTGCTGTTTTCATAGAATGTTGAGTTAAACTAACTACTAACAGACTTGTGTTGGTGAAGGCTTGCACTATGGGGATACAACTTACATAGAATATTTGGTGGCCACAGAGTAACTTTTTGTGGCCACGGGGCAATGGGCCATCAAAATTGTAGAGCAGTCTGATGCGTTGATTAAAAAACAGCCAGCATGGAACTCCTGATGTCTGATAACATTATTAGTAATATGAAAAAAAAACCTTTTGTTTACCCAAGATAACGGGTTGGTTATATTGTTATTTCAAGATAACAAAGCTCATGATCGAGATGACGGCATCAAAAAAAAAAATTGCTGCAAGGCCAGCTGTTGTCAATTAAGCCGTCCTAATTCAAATCTAAAACGCTGAACCTACTTTTTGTTATTTCTTGAGAATAAATAAGAACAAAACTGAAACATGTCCTTTCCTATAATGTAATTTCCATCTCAGCAAAAAACAAAGCTGACATGATAAAATTTCTGCCATCTATCTCCAGCTGAGGAATTATGTAGAATGGATTTTCTCTAAGGGTTAGATGTGTTCAAGTGGGTGCGTTTTGGCATCTCCCCGCATATATTATAGTGAATAATGTAGGAGAATAGATAAACAAGCAACTGTCATTTTAATCTCCCCTAAAGCAATGAGTTTAGGTTTCAGAAATGTGGTTTTACATAATAGAGAGCTGAATCTGAAAAGGAAAACAGGTGTTAGGGATGCTACGCACATTGAGAAACGTAATCTTATTACGGGGTTAAGATGTTAACAATTCCATTATTTAAATTAGTGGTAATATAAAAACCATGGAAGAAAAACAGTTTGGTCTTTGGGAAAACAAACTGTAAAAGGCTTCAGTTTATGCTGCACTTATCCCTGTTATAACTGCACGTTGGAAAAACATGTGAAAGAAAATGTCAGGGGATCACAGCACCATTCAGCTGAAATTAATTTATCCTGTTCCTCCTCATTAGTGGAAGCCAATCACCCAAAACTCATAATTAAGATACACTGGCAATGAGAAGCTTGAAGTCCCCAGGACAGGGGTGGGTTACTACGAAGGCGGGAGGTCCGCTGGATTAATCTTCTTCAGCAAGTTGTGACAGCTCGGCAGAGAGAAAGTCGACTCCAAAACAAACTCAAAGAAACGGGCCTTGATATGGTATTCCAAGTCAAGTCTGGTTCATTTGTACAGTCCAATATCAAATGTAACTCGAAGGGCAAAACATGAACCTAGTTCAAGATGTCCAAGACAAAAAACTCTGTAACACTGGGGGAACACTGTAAAAAAGAAGATGCTTATCGCAGAAAATGTGATTATAATAGGGCAATATCATGATATGAGACTAGATATCCTCTTAGATATTGGATATTTTTATACTGTGAAATGATATAGACCCCTTTTATGTTGGTGAACATTATGACACAATTCACTAAACATGTTAGCTTACACTAGCTAGCAAGTTTTGTTGTTTTTTCTTAACAATAGCTGAAGGAAACACAAGCTCTTCTGAATATGCAGGGTCGCTCACTCTCCCGAACCGGACTTAGCGACCTGCACACGCTCACGCAATTAATGGACCATCTTTCTACAATTGCCAGGAGGTTGGGCAATTGGACAAACACATCAGCTATCCAGCTGAACTTTTTTTTAAATCATTTTATTTTGCTCATTTAACGGTCTGCAGAGTGACAGGTGGTGCTCCAGCTCAGGACAGTGCACCTGGCTGGTCACAGGACGTGAGAAATGAGAGGAAAACAGCTTGTAAAGCCAGACAATTTTCACATCTAACACGGTCAATTAAGGTTTCACCAAACCAGAGTTGGTGATTGTTATAACGGTGGAAAAGGATGGACAAAACAATTTTCGGTGAGGTTTATTATGTTTCTGTTTGTCGAGTTTAAACGACATGTGTTTTAACAAGGCAGTTAAAGTTTGTCTTAGTTCAGTTTAAGAGAGAAACTTGATTTCAGAGGATGATCCATTGTATTTTTTCTGTTTACTAAGAGAAATGGGAGTAAGAATATTTCCTTTCTTGACATTTTGTGAGTTCATTTTCTTTTGTTTGCCTCACGCCTCGCACACATCTCCCAGCTTTCATCTTATCGCATTCAACCAGTGTCTTCAGTCTCCAGTTTTGTCACTGGCGGTGGCAGCTGGTACGCGATAAAACTTCAATTCGGAGACATCACTACTCGATTCTGGCACCCAACAACACAACAAGATGACATTTTCCAATGGTTATGTGTCCTACTAGTCTGGGCTGATTCATGTTTGCCTCCAGTTTATCCTTTGTTTGCCTCCAACTGTTGTCTTTTCCTGGTTGTAAAGGCAGCATTACACTGAAATGATGTTATTTTCTGAACATACCCGACTGTTCTAGCTGTATTTGCCTGTATCCACTTAGTCATTCTACCCACATTACTGATTATATTATTCATTAAAAATCTCCCTGTGGTAATGTTTTTGTAAAGCACCAACAGTCATCCCTACTGACCCTAATATTGTCACAATATTGATAAATATCAATATTGAGGTATTTGTCAAAGTAAATGTGATGTTTGATTTTGTCCATTTTGCCCAGCCCTTGATTATAATATTTCAAATCCTAATAATATTAGACATCAAGTCCAAGATACATGTTCAATGAAGGAAGCGCATGCCGAAATCAGTTCTTCACAATGCCCCAGGTCCACAAAGCAGAGGTCAGGGGTTAGAATCAATGGATGGAGCTGTTGTGAAGAATTAAATGAGTTTTAATGGATGAGGTCATGACGGGCACAACCTTCCATCACACCCTCTCATATCATAATCCTCATTAAAAAATAAAGTTTTCCAAAGATCTTGAACCTTTAACTTCACCCCCCCGGGCTCTAAAGCATGAGTTTCCTGATAACAAAACACCATGATGTGGGCAGCAGCACACATCCAGTACGTAACATGCTGGCAGCGGTAGATAAGAGGCAGGGGACACACAGATAGCGCCAGACTGGCTCCGACCCATCTTGCTTCCTCGGGGGGGAGGACTCTGCCTGCATCGGGCAGATGTCGAGTTTTGTGTACAGAAGGTACGAGCTGGCATCTTAAAACCTGCAGTGTCCTGACCTACACTGACAGTCAAAATACATCAGCGTTGAAATATCTGAGAACACGGGCTGCTCAAAATAACAAGTAGAGACTTTGTGACTCCTTGGCTTTCTAAATAGCTCATCCTTCATGGTACATTAGTGCTCTTACAGCATTAAATGACAATGGGGAAAGATTATGTATGTGTGCTTTAAATAACACCACCCTGAACTGTACAGTATATCAAGTGCAGCTTTTGAGGAATCTTGTACTGGAGACTTAAACCAAATAATAACTCTTATTTTAAAACTTCAACTACTCACTGATATATTCCTGGTAATGGAATATTACCTCGATCTTGTTTTTTTTTTTCTTTCTTTTAATTGGTCCATCATTCATGTTGACTGTTTTATTCCTTGGATTTATGGCTGACATTTGGAGGTGCAGTAACTCTGCTGGATTCACTTTTACAAGTGGAGAAGCAACAGGAGCAGTCAGATGTATCCTCATCAGGACCTCTTAATTACAATAAAAAACTAAGGTGAAATCACACTAAATGATTGCAACCTTTAAGAACACAATAGGTTCAAAATTGCATATTTTTCCCTCTGACCTGTAGCGCTATTTATCCATTTAGATTATTTTGTTGTGAGCTGCCAAGTTTTGGAGATATCAGCCATAGAGGCGTCTGCCTTTTCTCTAATAAAATCAGATTAAATGGCACTCAGCTTGTGGTGCTCAATGCACCAAAATAAATACGTTTAAAAAACTCAAAAGCAACGTCTTTTTCCAGAAATCATGACCCAAGTTGCTCAAGATAATCCACAGACCTTGTTGTGAGCACATAGGAACTATTTTTTTCCCCCCTAACTACACCCACCAACCGAATCACCAGACTGACAGAAGCGTGCATCTACTCATGGACGAGAGGCTACAGCTCAATCGAGGAGGACGCCATTAATGTTTACATCCTGCCCTGTCACGAGCATGAGCCTCTCGTCCATGAGCAGATGCACGCTTCCCTCTGTATGGTTCTACTTCAGCATCCTAACATGGTTCAAACGTTTAATAGTGTTCATGTCTTGCTTAGGCCCACTCAGGTTTTGCATTGCGCTCACTGTTTTGGCTTTGCATGCTGCTTTGCTAATCCAGGACGCCGTTGAAGAGTGGAGGCATCAGTGCCAAGCATAACTGTGTTTCCATTTGTTGCAATAAATGGTTGAATCTATGACGAGAGAGTCCTTGAATGAAAAACAATTCTTCACAACAAGATCAGTGGATTATCTTGAGTAACCAGGTCATGTCACCATTACTGGAGAGAGTTTTCAAATGCATGTTTTTAAGCTTTGCACCACAAGCCAAGTGCCTTCTAGTTCCATTATGTTGAAGAGAAAGCAGACAGCTCTGTCACAGATATCTCCAAAATTCATCCACCTAGATAGATAAACAGTAGGGCTGCACAATTAATTGCAATCGCAATAAAATCGTAACACGGCCAAGTACAACATCCAAACTAATTTGCAAAACGTACGAGATAACAGCATCACAATGAGGTACTGTAGTGCTGCACAGATGATCTGGCCCAAAAATCTTGTTCCCCAGATGACAGGAAAATGTTTGTTTTGTACAGTCCTCAATAAATATCACTTCATCATGGTTTTAATAGTTAGAATATTAATATTATAATAATATAATTAATATGACTTTTTTACCAAATTGTGCAGGCCTAATAAATAGAACTAAAGGTGAGAGGAATAATTCATTTTTTATTACAAATCCTCTGACAACCACAAGGTCAAGTTAGTCGCTGCTCTGGAACTTTCAAACATAGTTCAGTGCAGATTAGAAGTCCTTAAAATGCACAGATATGAATATGAAAATTTGAACAACTACAAATCCTTGACAACTCTCAAAATGATCAGAAGCTCAGGAACAGCTACTAAATGGATCTCGAGGTTGTTTTTTTCTCCAGAGATTGTAGAATTATGACACTAATAGGCAGTCATGTGTGTGCAGCAGGCATTTTAAATACAGTAATCATTTGCACTTAAGCATCTGGAGATAATACACTCTGTACCCAGATATTAACAGGTGAAAGCATGAACCCATATCCAATAAGGGTGTGCTATGGGAAAATATGTACCGCCTGAAAATAGTAAAACATCTATTGTTTCATAGTGAGCTCAATTGTTTATTTCACTGTGCTGCAATTAGCAAAATTTTCTTGTCATTTGGACAATACTTTGCGTTCTTTTGCACGACACAGATGCAGATAAGGAACTTGCATTAAAGCGATATTCCACCTTGTTAGAATAAGCCGCTCAGTATGTACTCACCACTATGCCGATGTGATGATGGGTGAAGGTCTTCAGTTCACAAAACAATCCTGGAGTTTTAGGAGAAACAGGGTAGCAGCCTCATCCAGTACAATGGCAGCT